>NQII01003960.1:125859-150482 GCA_002778355.1 Clitarchus hookeri
AAATTATTGCAAATACCAGGCACGACATTTTTTTTTTAACTCCGTGTATTTTTGGAACAAATCTTCTTATGATAGTTTTCGTTTCTTTTATCTTCTCAAACTTTGGAACATAATGTGGATGTATGTGAGTATTCGCCAACTAAAAACGTCAGTTTACTACCTCCTCCTATAAATATTCGACACGAACGTAGGTATTTGTATACGTATTATAATAAGGGATGTATACCTGTTAACATATCATTCCGAGTATACTCGTTATCGTGTGAAGTGTTGCAGAGTAGTTGAACCTATAGTCGGCACTGTACAAGTCAAGAAATTGACGCAAATAGGGACACCGCATTTCACTGGGCAATGATATCTGTTGCTGCTGACACACAAACTATTATATAATTGGTTGCTTCTTATGCCATATATGTAGGGGCAGTGATATTTCGCGAAAAGATTTCGAGACAAGATACAGTCCAAAGCACTGTAGGGTCGTCCAGCTTCTTTGATTGGCTAAACAATTGTTCTGGCCCGTGTTAACCGTTTGCGCATGAATCACGAAGGTTCAGTGTCGGAGTTACTTAGTCCTGAGTGGCTTGGTCAAAGACGGACACGGCACCAGCAGCCAATGGAGGTATAACAACAGCTGAGGTGTGTATATAGTATTGAAGTCTACTGTGTGCTCCGATTTTTACGCGGAAAGTCACTGGCTCTACATATATGTACTAAAACCCTTTCCAGGAATTACAAAGTGACACTTATTATAAGAAATTTGCGAGTACTGTCCACGCCGAAAATGTTTTATTTTGCAACACTGGAAAAGAAAAATTAATGTATACCATAAGGCGTTAAATTCTGCGCATTAATTTTAGGACAAGATAGGCGGGACACCTGTGTACACTGAAGTCACTTTTGCGATTATTTCGCTGTTTATTAGACACACCCGAGACGACTCTGACAAAACTGCAAGCTTTTAAGGAACCAAGTAGAGATTCTCATACTACTAGGTGTGGGGTAACACTGGCTAAAACTCTCTGGGGCAGCAACCAATGAACACACAGCTGATGCTTTGGTGTACACAGGACTGCGGAGTCTAGACTAAAGACCATTGAACTCGCAAAATTTTCCTATCTCTAATTATAAGCCGAGTCATGATATTTTTTACTATAAGAAAATACACGTAAATTTTCTACCCAGGGTTTTGATTTCGATTTTGAGAATTTCAAAATGCATTTTGGTATACTCCAAATTTCCTTACTGTATTCAGACCTTGAAAACCTTTAACTGAACTAGGATGAGGCTTAGTTATAAGCTATGATAGTCCATACGTGGTTCTTAAAACGACATGCGTGTATTTATCCTCTGTCCGGTGTTCAAACCCAGGACCCTTCGCATCGTAAACGGAGACAGAGCCATTCGGCTGAGGTGGAATAGTTTAGGATAAACCGTATCGAAACTACGCCATTATGAATCTCAGGCAGGCATGATGAATGCGTACCAATATCGAGATGCCTTTACTGCCATGATAAAATTGATTTATATCAAATTTTATTACTAAATTTTTCTTACAGTTCCAGAAACAAGCTTAGCTTTCCACGAATCTATGTAATATAATTTTAATGAGTTCGTATCTTGAACNAGGATAAACCGTATCGAAACTACGCCATTATGAATCTCAGACAGGCATGATGAATGCGTACCAATATCGAGATGCCTTTACTGCCTTGATAAAATTGATTTATATCAAATTTTATTACTAAATTGTTCTTACAGTTCCAGAAACAAGCTTAGCTTTCCACGAATCTATGTAATATAATTTTAATGAGCTCGTATCTTGAACATTATGATAATTTAATACTTTAACTGACGACGTTATACGCTTGTTATGCGGAATATGAACACANTCGTATCTTGAACATTATGATAATTTAATACTTTAACTGACGACGTTATACGCTTGTTATGCGGAATATGAACACAGAGCAATAAAATGAAGAATGAAATATATATTTTCTAGCAACGCGTTGATTTTTTAATTCATCGCTTTTAAAACTTTAAGGAATAATTGGATGTGTTTAGAAAACCTTAGATATGTGGTTAAGCAATAATTATTCTGTGCGATCCTGTTAGTTCTCGCGTGACCAAAGATAAAACGTTCTGTGTACAGCCAAACTGAAAATAGGATTTTGTAGAACGTATAACCTATTAAAATATTTGAAAATATAATTGGAACATGTTCCCAACATTTTAAGGATTTGACTCTGAAATTGTATTTATAATGCGCGCCGTACAGCTGCCCTTATATCAACCACTTATTTCGTGAAGCGGATGGCGATATGTAGGAAGAGGAATACGAGAATAGCAGCACATAATTATTTGTACTTATTGGTCCTAAAGTACTTATTCCTTCAGTAAGACTGAAACTGCAAGTCTAGCTGACCTCGGGGTGGCGGAGTTCCTATGAAGGGATTGTCTAGTGTCCTGGAGAGACTGGGCTGTCCCGGGTGAAATACCAGTGTGCATGTCTGAANGTTCCTATGAAGGGATTGTCTAGTGTCCTGGAGAGACTGGGCTGTCCCGGGTGAAATACCAGTGTGCATGTCTGAAAATTGTGGGTACCCAGGGGATCAGTGTGAAAGCCCCGGCTTCGGCCGTGCTGATCGCGGGTCGGAATCTGGGTGGCATTGGTTGATCCTTCTGCTTAGGAGGAGATCTGGAGGTGGGTGTTTGCCTGGAGGGCTGGGCCTGGTGTGCCGGAAAAAGTCAGTAGCAGTTGCCGTGGAACGCAAGCGGGCTGACCTGCCCCAGGTTCTAGTTACGAAGGGTTGATGCCCACTAACGAAGGGTTGACGGTCTGGTCCGCCTAGTAAGAGGACTCGTTTACGAAGCGGTTTCGTAGAGTGGGGATAGCACTCGGCCCCATCNTCCGCCTAGTAAGAGGACTCGTTTACGAAGCGGTTTCGTAGAGTGGGGATAGCACTCGGCCCCATCAAGGTGGCACGTGCGGATTCAACTCTGTATAATGCTGTTGACAGGTGAGGTGGAACCACCTTCGAGTGGAGAACATCCACCCACTGCGATCGGAAAGGGTGTGATCCCTTTATATTGGGAGCATTCAACTGCTCTCAATTAAGAGCTCTGTTCAAGCTCAAAATAGACATGTACTGGTACTATGGCCTGGCTGAGTGCACTTCCACGTTATGATAACTGACGTGAATATGTCTGTAGAGACAAACAAATGTCTGGAAGTCCTGGACCTGAGGCGCACTCATAATATTAGCGCTCGGATTAATGTCTCCTGTTATACCCTAGACGCCCAGGCACGGAAGGGAGCGCTCTAGCGAACACAAAATCGCGGCACGAGATTGCAGATAACATGTAATACCGAAACTGCGAAGAAAATTGAGCATTGCCGTTAAAATAATGGTAGTATGTTTGGCAATATACTTAATTTTATTGACAATAAAAGATAACTGTTTTCTCAAACAAAGGAAGTAGGCCCTAATTAAAAATTTATTAAAATTTTCTTGAAACATTGGTTAAAGCAAGAACCCCAAAACCTTACAAAAATGCTAGGTNTATTAAAATTTTCTTGAAACATTGGTTAAAGCAAGAACCCCAAAACCTTACAAAAATGCTAGGTTAAAAATAATTGTGAGGATACTCAGTTCAGAAGAAAACTAAATAACTTTTAACTGAAAAATAACAATTTTTCCCAATTAAGAACTGAATACTTCCAAGATTTAAGAGACATAGAAATGAAATCCTCAAAATAATATGAAGTGTTGAAAATATAATCAATTTTTCTTGTGTATAAAATAAATTGAGAAGCTTGATTTTATTGAGTGATTCTTATTCATCTGTGACTAAAATATTGAATTTGTCATTAACTCATGCAAGAAGCGAAAATAGCTTCGTTTTCAACGCTAGCAAGTAACAAGAGTAATTGCAGTCCTGAAAAATGAGTTACCGAGAAACTTAATTCATATCGTTACCTCAGGAACTGTATTTATAATGCATAATAATATACATAATGGTGTTAAAATAATACGCTTTGTTATGTAATGTAACAAATAACGAAATCAAACAACGGCTTCACAACTAACGTGTTAAAACCAAATTACAGGAAGTCTATTCTACGAAGATATAAATAAATACCAGAAAAATTACGATGACTTATATATACTCCAAGATAAACGAAATAATAGTAAATAAATAAAGTGTTGGTACTGACAGTAGAGCCATTGGTGGTGCGCCCTCATTGGAATATGTGGTTAGCTTTCAAATCCTAAGTTTTATGAGCAAGAACAATGTTTTCTGTTATTCTTTACGTAATGTTGCAGGCTCTTAACCTCTTGCAGTGTCTAAAGTATACCAGGAATAGTCTGTGACATTGACAAATCTCGCAATTTTCTGGAGCGCAGTATAGTCTGTTTATCTGCTTATGAAATATTAAACGTAGGCTTCTACGAGGTTAGTTATGGATGAACTCAACAATTCAGTGTTAATGTGTAGTTGTCCAAAATTTATATAAACCTATATCACAGACGTATTAGTTTTAAATTTTATTAGTTGTTTTATTCATTTTTTGGATTAGAGGTCAAGTCACTAGCTCTCAAAATTCTGTTCCAGGCGCCGGTGGAAAGGGATGGTAATACTCATGTTGGGATTAAAGAGGGAACTGACCTTGTTTAGGGGTTTCCTCACGGTACTCCCGTTTCCTGCACGGTCTTCATTCCATCTCTCCTTCAGCCCTATCTCATTTAACTTTATCCACTCCTCTGGCAGGCCGGATAACAGATCAAGCCTTGGGGTAGAGAAGCCTGCTGCATTTGCCGCATTCTTCATATTATCAAATTTATAGTCCCTACATGAGGGCTGGGAATACTTGCAAATTTCCCTTTATCGTGATATAAATCCTCGTGTTCTTATACACTTAGAAGTGGCTGCGGTGGTGTAGTGGACAGGCTGCTCGCCTCGCACATAGGTGAACCGGGTTCGATTCCAGGCGGGGTCAATCACAAATTTTTGCACGTGGGAATCACGCCGTACTATGCCGCTGGTCGGTGGGTTTTCCTCGGAGATCTCCCGTTTCCCCCCACCCTTGCACTCCAGCGCTAATCCATACTCGCCTCGCTTAACCCTCGTCGGCTCTCAAGACCCCGATGTTAAGAGCCGCCCAAATCTCTTCACTCACTCTTCACTTACTTCATGCAAACGTTCACGGGGAGTGGTGGCGACTTAAGAAATGCTTACAATTTCTCCACCCCACAAATTATTGGCCACTCGTATTGTATAATTATTTAGGTTTTTACACATTAAACGAAGAATGTGTGTGAAGTGAATGACTTTACTTTTCCGTCAGTCACACATTGCCACAGAATACTTAAGAATACAGAGGTGAAACAGTCTCGTATACAGCAAACTCCAGCGACACACGCCAGTAAAATGACGGCACTGACCAGCAACATGTCGGTACGCTGTTTGCCAATCAGCGCCCGGTAACTTAGTTGCCAGCTGGCAGCCCAGCGAATAGGCAACCTGCCGAAACATGCAGAAGCCTATCAGGTACAAGTCCCGTTCCCGAAGCGTTGCGCAGCTATTGAGCAAATGAGTTAAGCTCACTTGAAAGGAAACCCCTCGAAATTTCGTCCTTATGTACTTATCTACGCCATAGCCAAGGCATTTCTTCTAAAAACGGCTAACTCGCGACTCCACTTGAAGCAGCGTCAATAAAGAAACTTGTGTATGGTCTGTTCAGGGTTTCTTTGCACTTTTTGAAACACGCCTTTGAAAAAAAACCTTACTATAGGACATCTTTGGTGGTTTCCTAAATATGCAATTTATCACAAGCGGTTTGCACTTGTGATAACATAAATGTACCTTATTATTTGATTAAATTTAACTTTCACTTATATTTTAACAACTATTCATAGCATTCCTTTCATGAGAAATACGAACAAATTTCAGAGAAAATAGATATGATAATAATGCCTGACTTAAAAAAAAAAATTATAAGTAATAGTTCTGATGAAAAATATTTTTACACTGAGTGCGCACGAATGCGGTGCGCAGTCTCTTTGGTATAATTATGTAGACTTGGTTAAGCTTTCATTGCACGAGGCGGATGAATATAATGGAAGTAGAACTTCGGCAGGGTTTCAGAAAAGTTGGAAGTAACCATGAATGCACTATAGGCGGGCGTGTTGTATTTTGCTGAGACAAAGTGTGCAATTGTGACTAGAACACAGCAGCTAGTGTAACACTGAAACCTTGTCTTGAATATCAATAGTGTTACTTGAACACACAAATATGAGTTTAATACAGGTGATAAAATCGCTGTGAACCAACAAACTGAACTCTTGTTTTGAAAAAAAAGGGCGAAGATGCCTGCTATGTGCCCCATACGAGTGGCTCTGTGACTAAAAGGCAATCAAGACAGACATATTTTTTTTTCGGAGGAATCCAAGGTGGGTAACGTGACATATGCCCTGATTAGATGTCGGCATGACGCGCTGGAACAAGACTGGTTTGACGCCAAAACATTTGCGTTGGTATTTACTGCGTGTTTCTGGAGGAAACGTTCCCTGGAAGCGGCGAGGATTGTTCGTTCGCGGTGGGTCATATTACGTGTCTTCAGCATACTGTACACGCCTTTTTGTAAAGTTCCTAAAAGTGTAACAGAACTTCCTTACCCATACACTTTATTTCAATTGTACCGTATTAAAGCCTGCAAGTAAAATGTTAAGCGTTGATCATCCAAATTTGCAATTTTCACTATGCATTAACCTTTCCCTCGATAATTTAAGAGGTTCTGTAACAGCCCTCGGAAGAATATTTTATAAACTGTTTCACTTAGACACAAATGTTGTGTTTTTTTTTGTCTGTCTGTTTCCCTGGTCCGCCAACGATCTCATACCTTATTCGCATTAATCCACATGGTTTTGTCAGTATTGAAAACATTATACACGTTTTCATTAATGAAACAGTTATTTTTAGCAACACAAATATTAACAAGACGTTTTTCATGGAACGTCTAAGAAACATTTATGATACAATTTGGGAGGGCGCCTTAAATATTTATCTTAATTGGACCTTTCCTTAACACCGCATATAACATTTTTATTTTAAAATTAAAGATCCCTAACTAAGTTGTCAACAAAACTATTCGTAAAACATTTCGTATTCAAGGTTGTAGGTACATTTTTCTACTTGCTCAAAGAATTTAATAGCAAAGTAAAATTGAATTCTTACTAACATCCGCCCCCTTTCCATAGCAAAAATATAATAGAAATTCATGTTCATTCACGCGACATATATAAAGGAACACACAAAAAAATATGAAATTATGTTGTCAGACAAAGTGTAACATGAATATGAAAGTTTTAATGCTGCTAGTGTTTACTGCTCGCGTTTTGTGACAGGTCTTTGAATTTGTTGCTTCGTGACGAAAGCTACGGTGAAATTAAAATGTTAAATTATTCTGAAGTATTTTCCAGAATTCTAACTTACAGAACTTTGTGTTAATGAGGTTTCTGGAAGTTATAACGAGATCGCAAAACAAGTTTTGTCCTCTGT
Source organism: Clitarchus hookeri (assembly GCA_002778355.1). Lineage (NCBI taxonomy): Eukaryota > Metazoa > Arthropoda > Insecta > Phasmatodea > Phasmatidae > Clitarchus > Clitarchus hookeri. The sequence goes on from NQII01003960.1 coordinate 133,423, forward strand.
TTGTTTGGTAATGTTATGGCCACGCACCCGATAATGTATAAAAATGAAGATTAAAAACCCCCACTGCAAAGCAATTGTGGCGTGCGTTGAAATGAAAATGAATAAAACTCTCACCAACGCGTACTATTGTCTGTATTTCACTAAAGTTGTCTTACCTTTTCATGTCGTAAACATGGACTATTTTTTTGACTAAACCAATTTTGTTTGTGCAGCAACTGTGTAACATAATTGTATCACTAAATATTTATTTAGTCTGCAATTAATTCTGAACACCACTTTACATCAGAACACATTTGCTTGAGTTTTCAAAAAGGTTCTGCAAACATCTTTTGCAGGCACAAATTTGCGATGTGTGGCAAATCCCATGACTGTGAAAAAAGAAGTTGACTCTCAAAGTTATTTGAAATAGTGGTCGGTAAATATTACTTTGCTAGATGTCTGATTGTGAAACAGCGTACTATTTATAGGTTTGTTTGCAGTGTCAATCATCATCTGGTAATCTCACGCGCAAGTAACTATTTTATTCTCAAAGGAGAGACATTCACGATGTGATACGATGGTGAGTTGGCAATAGATAAAGTGAAAAGACTAATATTCTTCAAGGAACGAAACCGTAATTTCTATGCTATAAGCATGGATAATCATTGCCGCAACTGGGCAAGAAATCGTGTTCCTTGCGGTTTTCAGCTCTTTACTTAAACGATAGAGAGAGGGAGGGAGAAAAAAAAAAATTGTTTGTGTGTTTATGTATGTATGAGAGAGAGAAATTAATATTGTACCTCACTCTGACAAGTTGTAGAAACGCAATTGGTAAATGTATTTATTGCAGTAACCAAACAATGAAATATATTATATTTATATAATACATCTCTTTTGGTTCTTAATCAATCAAAAAATAAACTTTTTTTTTACGGACTCAACAGTATCTTCTTGTTCCATTGTAGACAAATTATTTATAGTTGAACTAATAAATATTACTTCTTTTTTATTTCATTAATTTTTTTTTACTTGACAGACTTCATCTTTATAGGATGTTTATTTTTGTGTTCATTACGCATGGGCGGTGTCTTGGGTTAAACAAGATCTCATGGTTGTCCTTTCTAACAGTAAAGAGTGATGATATTTTAAACAGACTTCTGTGTACACCTGTTTGAAATATGCTTTTCCTGAAATGTATTCATAAAATTTCCCGGTTGCTTGTAATCAAATATGTCCTTCTGGTTTAAAATTTTCGTAATTTTCAGGGGGAAAAAATTTTCTACCGGAAAATATGTAATGAGGGAAGGTTGGAATATTAAAAATCTAGTTCATTTTACACAAACTGGTAAGTCAGAGATNCCGGAAAATATGTAATGAGGGAAGGTTGGAATATTAAAAATCTAGTTCATTTTACACAAACTGGTAAGTCAGAGATGGAATTTCTTAGGCGTGTGTTAAGCTAAATGCACCGGGATTCGTGCGAACTGGAGACTGAAAACCACCTGCGTAGGAGAGGTTGCGCAGAGTCCTGTAGGCTAGGATGCTAAGTATCACCGTCCGAATGCTTCTTGCTGCACGACATAGGGGCAGCGGTGGCGTAGTGGCCAGGGCGCTCGCCTCCCACCACGGCGATCCCGGTTCGATCCCCGGCGGGTTCACTCCCTGGATTTTTGCATGTGGGAATCGTGCTGGACGATGCCGCTTGCCGGCGGGTTTTCTCGGGGTACTCCCGTTACCCCCGCCTTTGTATTCCAGCGCCGCTCCATTCTAGGGTCTCATTTCTGTAATGCCCGGAGATGACGGTCACCTACGGGTCCCAGCTGGAAAGACCGTCACTCGGACGGTGTTGCCTTGCCCTGGGTGCACTCCCCACGCGCCATTTTTACCGCATGACCAAATCGTTCGACGAGGTCTGTGTGGTCGCATATCATCAGCTACTTGACTCGCGGAAAAAAAAAAAATCCTTCCCCGTATTGCACATGCTGGATTTAACTTGCAGAGTTGTTACTTCTGCGCTGGCACTAATTAAAACTCCAGCAGCCGTGCGATGCTCGTGTTCAATAAAAAGGCGGAACAACCATGACTTGTGCTTTACGAACGACAGATGGATTCAGAACACGCGCGATTTGTAATTGACGGAAAACGCTTTGAAGGATTAAAGCGAAACCTAACTAGGCAAATTATTTCGTATAGAATTTAATTTTTTTTTTTGTCGTCTTATATGGTGAGCGGCAGATGTAGACGGTTCAAGGGTTTTAAATACGCGGAGTATGCATACTCTATGAAATTATTAGTAAATTCACCACATCATCGTATACGTAAAATGATAAAGCGTAAATGGTAAACGGTTTTACTCATACATCCATGGTGGCTTTTTATGCCTACATTAGCTCAGGATGGAGTCATATGCGTAAAAACGTATGTAACGTTATATAGTATCAACGTTGATCATTCCCTTCTACGCAACCGGATTTGTGGTATTGTTTCCGTACTATCTATAGGTTGGAAACTTCCATTAAAGTGTAGAAAATTTAATAGAAATTTTTTTTTTAAATTTCGTGTTTACTTCCCCCTTTCAATCAGTGGAGTGGAGTCTCTTAACATCTAGGTCTTGAGAGCCGATGACAAAGAAGCGAGGTATTTACGGAGCAGCGCCAGAATGCAAGACCAGTGGAAACGGGAGATCCCCGAGAAAAAACCACCGACCAGCAGCAACGTTCGACACATGCAAAAATGCGGAAGCGACCCCGTCGGTAATCGAAACCGGTTTCTCCTGGGGGGAGGGCGAGTATTACGGCTACTACACCACCGCGGCCCCATCCTTTACAAGGATGACACTCAAGTAATTACTGTAAATCTCGAGCAAACCTTCCAACTTGGTATGCAGAGACAAAGCGAAAAACTGCCAAAATATATTGATGTTTTGACTGAAACTTTTAAACCCCGTCCTCAAAATTGTATGCTGAAAGGAAGAACATTTCGTATACGTTATTATGAAAACACATTTCTGCAGCTTAAATCCAATTCAAACCAAAAATTCATGACCTGTAACAACGCCTTGGCAACCTCTAGAACGGAGAATGCCAATACTTAAATTAAATGATAAAAAAATTTCAATAATTTTTAAGATGTAAAGTATTAAAAGTATGTTTTCCTTTAACTCTGGGGTGACAAAAACGTTTAAAATTGTATATAATTCGGAGACATTCTAATTTATTGTAATGCAGAGGAATTATGAGGTGTTCTATACAGACTTCAACGAAAAACATATTACCTGCAACTAATTACGTTCTTTTAGAGAGAAGAAGATTTTTTTAGTTTGACATGTTCAAAGCGTCTCTTGGTGTTCACAACTCACAGCGATGAAGTAGATAACAGAGTTTGGCTCATGAAGCAATGATTATAATTGTGTGCTTGCATGTCTGTAATAAAGTTGACTGCTGGAGATATTTTGAAATTATGATTGTAATTTATGGACTTATTCTTAGTATTATATACATACACTGTAGAGTTCACTTGTGATTAGAATTTAAATATATACAATATTATAACTAGAAACATTTTTAGAAATTACGTCCTACCAAAGTTTTAATGGCGACAATGGGATACTTAGTACTTCCTACGAAACTCTTTAATTCTAATTTGATAAAATATGTATTTATTTTAAAAATGTATAAGTGCAGTAAAATTCTAACATATTTTACTTCCCACACAAAATATTTGACAAAGGAGTATTTTGAGTTGTCTAAATATTTTCCAGTTTTTTGTTGCGTATAACAAAGTAAATTTCGACGAGTGAATTTATTATTTTTTTTAAATTTAGCTCACGTAATAAACGTTAATATGTACCTAATTCATTGTGTACTCTTGTCATACATTTTTGGGCTGATGCATTTTCTCTATGTTCCTACACGACTTCTAAAACACACCTCATTAGAGATGCTTGCACAGTTTGACAGTCAACTCTGGTAAATCTGTCACAAGAGCAAACCGAATATTCGTAGTTAAACACGTAACTACTAATTACATACGTCACACCCGGACCGGAAATAAATTTAGCTATACTTGGAAAGTGATCAAACATGACTAATTACCAACCGGATAACTGCTAACAGTGTATGAGTAAATATATTAAATTTCACCGAGGGCCTCATTAAAGTGCGCGCGATTGGGAGTTTCCACAACGCTGCATTTTTTTTTCTTCTGCCGAGCGAAATATTGCGCTAATTATGGTTTTTGACAGTTACGAAGCTTTCCCTTTCCTTCGTTTCGCTTTTCGATACATTTACAAAACATGAAATATTCACGTCCGTGCGAAACATTTGTCTATGTACCCTTCACAGGCATAGGGAAAGATGATTAATACTCGTCACGTATCAGATTCTGTTTCATCATGACGTATTTTCGTACCATTTGTTGAAAACGTAATAATTATAATTGCCACAGTTTTTGTTTAAGGGCTATGAAAAGGTCTCGCCGTATGCGAATTCTAGAAATATAAATCAAAGAACAGAATTTGAGCTACTTAATATATTTTTATGAGGTTAATTTTTTTACAGCGATATTTGAATGCAGGTATATACTAACAGTTTTATTTAAAAACTACACATTCTTTGCGAAAAATTGGGTTTATAAACCACAAAATCAATAAATACGCCAAAATAATTGTCTTTAAATTAATACATAATATCATAATTGATAACTCTCTGAAATGTTTAAAGGTATTATCGTGAAAAAAGTTTCATTTTTTTTAAACAAAATTGTCAAGCAGGAATTTCCAAGAAGGTGAAATTCGGTCAAATTAAGAAATTATTTACTTTCGTTATCATTTTGAAAACGTCTGACTACGAAGGTCCGATAGCTAGAGCTCGTGATTTTTAGCAGAAAATATGAGTACACGGTAGACTTCAATACTACAAGCACCCGACGGCAGTTTGTTTATTGCCATTGGTTGCTGACTGCTTGAGAAGGCGTTTTCATATTGGACCGAGCCACTCAGAGATAAGCAACATCGGCACGGCTCCTAGGTGATTCGTGCGCAGGCAGTTGACACGTGTCAAAAAAATGATTCAGTCAACCAAGGTAGGTAAAATACCCAACAGTGTTTTGAAATATAAATCGTCTTGAAATCGTTTAGCGAAACTTCACTACCGCTATTGGTAGCTGTTGGAGGAAACGGGGAGAAATGTTGTTAGTGCTTACAAGTGTGTTGGTACGACAAAAGTGCGTGGTGAGGGCGGTAGGAGATCGTAGTTTGAAGCCCTGACATAGTAAACAAACTTACATACTACCAAATATTCACTTAATGTAATACTATTTAACTGTGTTGGTTCTATACAGAAATCGTTTCATAAAACCTTCCCGTATACAATTTTTTATAAATTACCTGAAATTAAAAAATAAAGGTTAAAACCAAATCTTTGTCTTAAAAAAATTGCACAGATGTTAATACTTTCAGTGATGTTAACGTCCTAACCTTTTTGTAAAATAGAGACATAACAAATAAAAAGTACATATTTCTCTAACTTTGTCTAACTAACTTAGCGTTAAACCGTAATTAATTGTATGTTTCAAGTTCAAAAGCCCATGTGCTGTTACACTGTGTCACTATCAAATTTCTTTTACAATTATCCTCAAGACATTATAATCATTGAATTGCATATTGAAGTCAATACATTTTAGAATATGTCAAAAAACAGAATAAATCCTTGAATGGATTTTAAATTTGAAGTTAAATGACCACCACGATAATTACGTAGGATTAACGCCAAACGTGATTTAAGAAACTGCACAGTTAAAATAGTTTTATACGTTTCACAAACACAAATATCGCATACTTACAAAATAGTGTTCCATGAAAGACACAAAATTATTGATGTATCTCCATGTTCATTATAAACTTGAAGTGTTCAGGACTTGAGTGTTGAAAATTCATAACTTTTACACATTTTTGAAGAAACGCGCTTTCGAAATTTATTTTTATTTTCTTTTGGTGTTACAAGAATTATCTCGGCAACTATTTCCGATGCGCGAAATTGAAATGCGAATTCGACGAGAATTGTATTCCATTTGAAGCACAGTTGGATGTTTGGTGTGAAACGACTCGAGGATGTCGGAGCCACTGGAACAATGGTCCTGCGGCCTGGGTAATGAAGTTCAGCTTGGTCGCGGTGGGGGGTACGGGGGTTCACTGGGGTTAAGGGAAGAGAAAGTTGCAAAGGGGACAGAGGCCATGCTCTAGGAAAGCCCTGTCCCCTCAGGGGTGTGGTGGGGGAGGGTGGAAGCGAATAGAGCCCCCGTTGTAGCGCCGAGACAAAGACTCAGCGGAATGTTTATGGAGCCGGCACGTTTGCGGCCGAAAATACACAAGAAGGCCCCTCTCCAGCGCTGGCGCAAATACTGTTCCAGGAGAGAATTTCGTCCCGCCGAGGGACTTACTGTTTCGGCGCGCGCTTAAGTGTTAAGCGAGTTCTGGAACACGCGTTACAGTGAGTTTTGTTAAGTTATTTTTTGTAAAAACGTGAACATAGCCTATCTGGCTTTGTTGACGTCAGAAACACCACGTTACCAACAATTAATAAAACTTTTAATGGGCAGTTCCATTGTTCGTAGCACGCACGACGTGCTAATAAAATTGATTATGTAATGCATATTCCTTTGTGGTGAGTAATTACACACACGATAGTAATAGTAGGTTCTTTAAGTAAACAAATTAAAATTTTGCAAATGTTGTGTTTTTAAATTATTAAATAGCTCTATCACTTTGAACACCACGAATGACTTATTATAATATTCAACTCGGATATTCTGACTTTAATTTAAAGCGTAAAATGTGAAAATATTTTAAGCAAACTTCTTAAACTTTAAAAGATGATTTGGACGTACGGGTAGCACGGAAAATTCACCATTTATGAGGCTTTAAATATAAAGTTCTGATTTTCTTCATATAAAAATAAAGTAAATTTACTACGATTCTTTTTGGGATAAATGTAAGAAAGATACTATAAATGCATGGATTATCATTCATGCTGTCTAAATACGCGTACACACTAACTTGCACGATTTGCAAAAGAAATTTTACAGTTTACTAACAGACTTGACATTTTTGCAGATCTCTTTGTTTATACGACGTAGTTTCATTTCGGATGATGGCACTTTCTCCTTCTCACTTGGTAATCGTTTGTCTTAAGAACATTTTTGACGGTGTATACATTTCTGTCGGGTTATTCTTACGTTGTAAGTGTGCACATTCTGTATTATTGTGGTTAAAGTTACACAAAGTTACAATTTAGCACATGCTTTTATCTAATACTGTGAATCCTTTATTTTTTTTTACTTTGGCATCCAACAACCTCTAAACGTCACATTACAGATGAGTGTTAGTTTGTGAGTTATTTAAACTTCAATAAGTTATTTGGATACATTTTATGAAGGTCAGCGTGAATTCAGGTAGGCCCTAGTCTTCATGCTGTTATTCGCGATGCAACTTAATAAATAAATGTTAATCAGCAGAGATNCAGCGTGAATTCAGGTAGGCCCTAGTCTTCATGCTGTTATTCGCGATGCAACTTAATAAATAAATGTTAATCAGCAGAGATCACTGTAAAATCTGAAAGAAGTGAAAATAAAGCTATATGAAGCATACTGTGAAAACATTTGTTATGTACTAAATTTTTTTTAATTTGGGGATACATAAACGATTCTGTATGTTTCATAAAAAAATTATTGTCAAGGTGCATTATTTTACTTGTGGTGATACATTTTAGTAACAGGAAGTAGTTTCTGACTATTTTTTAGTAAAATCCAAAAAAATAAATTTACAGCAGATACAATTTACTTAAATTTTTCCGTGGTTTTTTGAAAACTTTGCGACTCCTTAAAAGAGGCTACTGCCAATAGCTACCTACATTTCAAAGAAAAAACTTACTGACATGTTTCTAGATAATTATGTAGTTCCACGTCTTAACGTCAAATTGAAAGTATAACTTTCTAATTCGTGAAAGGTTCCCTTATTTAATTTAGTTTATCCATGTTTAATACATGAAAGCATGAATTGGTGCACTACTGGCATTTGTCATTTATTAATAGTTTCAAAAATCTGCTAGCTCGCCGAACGAATAAAGTAATTGCATCTACAGGAATTTTAATTTTGCATACAGCGGAAGAATATAAAATAACAGAAAATCTAATTTTAAGCAAGGCTTTCAAAAATATTTACTAAGCGTGACTAACCGACATATGAAACCAACTTAATTCGATCAGCCATACTTGAAAATTTCGTCACATTTTCTGGGAGTTCTTTTCAGAGAAATAACTGTGCGTTAGTTTACTATAAAATGTCTTAAAACCAGTGAGTTTATTTAAGCGAATTAATCACATTTCTCGAAAACAGGTGCCAAAAAAACTAGTTCACGTATACTTATGTTCGCACAATTTCGCAGTTGCGATTTCACTGCATTTGAACTTCACTACGTTAGCCGACCAATGTGAAGTCACAAAATGTATTCGTCAGTTTACATAACTTTAAAAGTTGAAATCACTCTTTTCACCTACGTTATTCCCAAAGGCTTCAGAAAATCCTTTAAATTTCTCTCCCAAAATACAGGGATTTTAAAAAAATGAGTGAGTGCGTATTTTTGTGATTAATAATGGTTCTAATTATAAAAGATACAAGTTCATGTTGTTTATTAATTATCTGTCAGTAAACCGACAGCGGCGAGTGCATCCTTGATGTGTCAAAAATGCGCGCGTAACTGCCTCTCAAATAAATTCAAAGATAATTTTGCAAAAGTAAGTGTCGTACAAGGAATATTTGACATCAGGTTGTAAGAGCATAAGAGGGAGATGTTTTGTAGCGACTGTACAAAAAAATGTATGTTTCTTCCCTAAACAAGCCATTTTGCTGGATAAATGTGTATGGAGTGGCACACGAAACACTGAAGGGAAAATTGTTACTGACAATATTAAAAGACGTTTAATGCAGAATAGAGCTTCATTAACGAACACGGAGCAGTTAAGAGTAAAGTTTCTTCTTTTCCGGGCCTTGCCACTAGGTGCATTTTTTTCCGTTCCATCCATAAACACTGATTAGCCTTGGTTACAAGCAGAGGACTGCTTCCCCCTTCCCTTCCGAGAATAACTGTACTCTTCCTCGACCAGTAAAATTTCTATTGAAACTTCGTTGAGGATGCTTGCTTATAATATCCTTTTAAATTCGCAAGCTTTTGTTTTTGTTCTGGCCATTGCCTCTGTATGGCCGCAGGGAGAAAAAAATATCAGGTATTTAAGATATTGCCTTTAAAACCTTTCACACATTTTTTTTTTTTTTTTTGTTTCTTCGTGTTGCAGAAAATAATTACTTCATGCTTGCTGTACTTAAACTTAAACGGTATTTGTGCATTTTTCACAGCCGGTGAGCGGTACGCTTTGTGCTTGTTGATAACGGCTGTTCGCGGTAAAATGAGCACTTTTGAAAGACCTGCTTAAGATCTACTTGCATGCACATTGTGTATTCTTCTTCCATGAGTAAAATTAACATCGCCATGAGCATGGCCACTTTTTTCACGCATCGGTCAAGTGAAACCTTTTTAAAAATTATAGCGCTGAATATTTTAAAAATTTTCTCATTCTTGCACTTGTATGAATTAAAAAAATAGAAAACAAAATGAATTTTTTCAGTTTTCACAAATTTTTACTTTTGGATCAAGTTTTAAAGCTCTGGACTAATTTCCCTCCGTCGTTACCAACTTAACAAACTGGGTGCCAGTCAGCGTGCCCGTTATTAATAGANAACTGGGTGCCAGTCAGCGTGCCCGTTATTAATAGACGCAGGTAGAGACAGTGACAGTTTGCAACAGTTCATTTCAAAAGTTCTCGCTCTACTATGAGCGGNTTATTAATAGACGCAGGTAGAGACAGTGACAGTTTGCAACAGTTCATTTCAAAAGTTCTCGCTCTACTATGAGCGGCCTCCAGTGATATGAACCAATCACAGCCTAGAGCAGTAGCCCAGTTTACTAATCAGACACCCACTGCTCACTGAGGNCCTCCAGTGATATGAACCAATCACAGCCTAGAGCAGTAGCCCAGTTTACTAATCAGACACCCACTGCTCACTGAGGCTCGCGGTGTACAGCGATGGCCAAAATAACCTTCCTGTGTTCTACAGTTTCGTACACTGGCTCGGAACGAGTTAAACTGGCTTGGGAAATTTTGCTAGGAAGTGAAATTTACCTTCACGCTTAATGTATTTTGCGTGCTCAGGTCCAGAAGTGTACGAGTACTACAAGTTATCCAGTCACATGCATCATGTGCATCATTCCTAGAGGCTTATCGTTTCGTTTTATAACACGGTACCATGCTATCATCTAGAGTCCTATACTCACTCGAGCACATGTAATTTGCTGATTGTCTGCTGAAACAGTCTGAAGTCATTCTCCTGCACTGTAAAAAAAACAATATTTCCCTTCATTATACGGAAAAAGTTCTGGAAAAAAGTATACAGAACTCTTCTTAAACTCTCCGTAAAGTAACGGACACGTTTGTTTTCGAAAACAGGCTTTCCGTAAAGCTAACAGAACTTTCCTTGAATTCACGGGACCTCTCTGTTAATTTGCTAGTCGGTTTACTGTATTTCCAGTTTAAATAAATCGATAACGGAAAATTTTAAATTTTTTGTTATGCGGGTTTTTAACTGTGTATATAAAGAAATTTAAAAAAAGTATAATTATTTTATTTCTGAGTGAGATTTGAACCAGAATCTAAAACGTCTAAACCAATGATTCTAACCACTTTTTTTTATTGACAGATTTATTTGACATGTGACAATGTTTGTTGAGTTATTTCCACGAGGAGTGACTGACACGGACGTACAGTAATAAACAACCATGCCTTGCCCAGGACTCGAATCCGGAACCCCGCACTACAAGCTGACATGCGAATAAGTGGGCCAGCCAGGTTGACACTATTAATTTAGGAGCTCCTTGTATATAATTATAATAAAAAAAATTTATTTGTACAGTGTTTAAATAAGCTTTCTCAGGGTACCCTCATATCAGTGCCTGCCCTGAGTTGAAAAAGCCTCTCTTCTTGGTCTGGCGAACTTTGAAGGGTAACTAGCCAAGTGAACAAGAACTAACCTGAGACCTTGTTTTTCAGTAGCTTGTAACTGGAGGCAAAGAGTCAGTAGTGCGGATACTGTGTGCTCCGCCTCAACGTGGGCGGGTGGTGTATCAGGTCGGTCATCAGTATGCTGGACTGGTGTTGATGTGTCACTAAGCAGTTATAATTCTGCACTGTGCATCAGCCCCTGTGAACGGCAAAGAGAGNCTGGACTGGTGTTGATGTGTCACTAAGCAGTTATAATTCTGCACTGTGCATCAGCCCCTGTGAACGGCAAAGAGAGCACCAAAGAAACAGTGTTGGTCCTGGGCTTTGGCCCATAGCCTAGTGAGATTAAAACCTTTACAAGTGTTAATGGTGTGTTACTTGAACTTTGGTAAGTCAAGTTTCAGTGACAGTGTGTGTGACTCTGTAGTATTAGAACATTTTAATTAAAGTGTAGTGTAGCAGATGAACATGGCGGCTGAAAGTGTGTACTGGTGGGACATCATTAAGGTAACAAGCCCATGGATGGACCGAAGAAGACAACTATCATCACTCCTGAACAAGGAAGTACAAAAGAGCTTCATGCTATGGGCGATTACAAGAATGCTTGATCCAGAGACAGCATGGGATGATCAGCCAGAATCTGATGCTGAAANCGTAACAAGCCCATGGATCGACCGAAGAAGACAACTATCATCACTCCTGAACAAGGAAGTACAAAAGAACTTCATGCTATGGGCGATTACAAGAATGCTTGATCCAGAGACAGCATGGGATGATCAGCCAGAATCTGATGCTGAAAGTCTCAGATGGATGAAATCAATCTGGGCATTCAAACAAGTAGTGGACTAGGATGCTGTAGTCTCTTTTCTTAAAGATCCAATAAACAGACGGCAAATTTCATCTGAAGAGGATCCAGATAAACCAGGTACCAGCAAGTCTTTGAAACAACGAGAAAAGGCAGCAGCTACAATTAAAATGAATCAATTTGACCCAGACAGCATTAGACAAGAAGCTAACGAGCTCATGGAGGACTTAGTGGAATATTGTCCTGCTCCTACTAAGAAGATGAATGAGGAGAACAGTAATTATTTACTGCATAAAATATACCAGCTGAAGCAGTGCTGCATAAAACCTTACTATTCAATGCAGTTCTAAAAAGCGAAATGAAGGACTCAAGACAAAGCCCACAGTAATGGGTACAACATTTGCACAAATGGCTGCAAAGACAACTCCGAACCCAAGATTTATAAAAGAAGATGCTGGAAGTGGAGCCCAAATCTCAAAGGAAACTAATGATTGTCCTACCGGCGAATGAAGAGCATACAAGTCAGCGGACAAAATAACTTGTACAAAGTAGAGTGGACCATATTGTAGAAGACCTGACGATAAAGAATATTTTCAGCATAGGAAAAGGAGGCTTAATGATTGAGACTGGTGATTACCAAACCGAAGTAGATAACTTGAAGAAAGTGAAGGCAATTCAATAAGTTCGTATACGGTTGGAAGCACCTAGGAAAAGAGATCCGAAGATCATTATCTATCATATCCCCCGGGAGTTGGATGTAGGGGATGCATTAATCAAGAGGATACATGGGCAAAATTTCAATGAAAATGGAATACCTCTTGAGGAATTAAAAGCAACTGTGCATGCCTGAATAAGGAGAGGTGAAATAAATGTAAGAAATTTGCATATTGTGTTCGAGTGCTCACCTAAGTTGAGAAAGCATCTCACCGAGCAAGGAAAAATCTTTTTGGGGTATGATAGTTGCAGGACCAAGGATTCTGTAAGCCACTTTGGTGCTTCAAGTGACAGAGGTTTGGCCATCAGTCCAATCACTGTAAAGGAACAAATGTTTGCTCTTGTTGTGGCGAGCAGGGCCAGAGCTATAAAAAGAGGCAAGCATCCCATGAAGGGAAAGAAAGAGAATAAGTGTGCCAACTGTAAGGCGAAAGGCAGGGAGCACAATCACAGGGTTAGTTGGAGAGAATGCCCTGCATACCAGAATGGCATCCGAAATGAATTTTGCCCGAAAAGACTATGGATTGTGAGACAATAATATGTGGACAGCGGAACTTGTAACAGTTTGCAGCAGTCGCAGTCGAATTGGGGAAAATCGTTGAAGAATACAAGTTGGGCATATCATTGTTTCAGGAACTGTACATGGTATGCTGCTCAATACAAGGACTTGGTGAAAATGTCCTAGTAATGGGAGAAAGGCTAATAGCAGGATTAGGGGTCCGGAATAACTCGGACCCAGTAATGGCAATATATAAAGTCTCTAACGAACACCACATGACAGTACCAGTAAGGCGGGGTTATGAGGAGGTATACCTTACTTCCTCATAATTTCAGTTCTCGGACCCACCTGAAGATCATCTCACTCAAGGGGAACTTATCCTGAATAAGTTAAGGGGAAGGAAACTGCTGATTGCGGCAGATTTAAATGCGAAGTCAAAGGACTTGCATTCTCCTGTGATGGAGGAGAAGAGAACAACAGTACACCAGTTTATTGTTGCTAACAGGCTAACAGCTAACAATTGTGAAGGGTAAAAGGGATATCTACCTTTCGCTTGCAATGGGTACTGAATCATACTTAGATGCCACACTGACATCTATAAATATGGATGGCATGGCACAAGATTGGAGAGTAATGCAAGACAGCTCAAATGACCATAGACTAATAGTCTTTGACCTGACATGGCATAAACAGCATGAGTATACAGTCTTCCAGACCCTAAATTATGTACACAGAGGTGCAAATTGAAAATTGTTTTATATAACACTCTTGGATGATCTCAGTGAGATAGCTCCCCAGCAAGATTTTCATGGTAGAGTGGAAACGCTTACTAAGGCAATACAAATAACTTTTGATCGTGGTCTAAAAAGGCCACAGGAAGATTCTTCGTGCACAGATGGTGGAACCAAGACCTGGAGCAAGAGTGAATGGGTCTTATGAAGGGAAGGATAAATATGAAGATAAAAAGACTTCCAGAGAAAAGAGAAGCAATGGCTGAAGAATACCGATGCAATAAGAAGGCCTATTCTAACAGAATAAATCCAAAGAAAATCCAGTTATGGAAGACCATAGTGATTGAAAAGTGAAAGAAGATCCATGGGGAATACTTTACAAGCTTATCGCTGGAAGGAAAAAACGAACAATTTTTCTGAAAGGAATAGTGTTCGGCGGTGATGAGGAGACATGTCAGGAAGAATGTGTAACAAAACTCATGGATGTGCTGTTACCAAGTCATTCCCAGAATAATGAAACAGAAATGCACACTTGCAAGCGCAGAGCAATGGAAGAGCTGCCAAGGACTAAAAACAGTCCAGAGTTTAAAATCGAAGCATTGTTTCAAGTAATGCAAGCATGAAAAACAAGAAAACACTGGGAACATATTACTTAATTACGGAGTTAGTTAAGGAGGCATATCCAAGTATACACAACTTACTGCTGGTACTATATAATGAGTGATTGTATCAAGAAGCATTTCCAGATATGTGGAAGATCGGGATCCTCAGATACTGTATAAAGGATCACANATGAGTGATTGTATCAAGAAGCATTTCCAGATATGTGGAAGATCGGGATCCTCAGATACTGTATAAAGGATCACAGAAATATCCCATACAGCCGAATTTACACAGACCATTGACCATATTGCCAGCGCTAGGCCAAATGTATGAAAAGTGTATCAACCTAAGGATGATGCAATATCTGAAAGGAATAGGCCTATTGCATCAGAGGCAGTATGGATTCAGGCGAAACATGGGCACTGAACTAGCAGTAATGGAAGTCGCAAACTCAATACATATGGCACCATACGACTATGTTATGGGAATATTCTTGGATACAGCCGGTGATTTTTAAATGCTTGGTGGCCAGACATCATGTGGCAACTCAAGGAGAAAGAATGTCCAGCTAACATATATTCGGTGTTACTGGACTACATCAGAAACATAAATAATTTGTAATTAGACAGAGATCTAAGAGTGGAAAAGAAATTGACTAATAGCTGTCAATGGGGTTCTGTCCTAATCCCGCTACTATGGAATGTATTGTTTGCGGGACTTCTGCAAGTCCCTCTGCATGAATATGGTGATCTTTAAGGATATGCTGGTTACAGACTGATACTAATTTCAGCATTGTCACACCGAGAATTGGAAGGAAAGGTGGAACAAATCCTTAGAAGAGTAGAAGCATGAGCAGACTCCGTAAAGTTGAAATTCGCATTGTACGAAACCAACTGCATGGTGATAACAGGGAATTTTGAGAAGAGATACCCTGTGGTGAGGTTCCAGGACAGGCCCTTGAAGTTCCTTAAATGTGTGAAATACCTGGGAGTCATGTTGGTCTCTAAACTAACATTCACGGAACATGTCACATATGTATGTGACAAAGCTGTGGTCCTGTTCAAAAAACTCCGAGTGGTTGCGCCCACCAATTGGGAACTGAACTATCATACATGGAAAGTAATATCCAAGGGGATCTTTGAGGCAATAATTTGTTACATGTGTGCTGTTTGGTAGAAGAAAGCACAAGTCTCAATAAAAATTAGACTTCAAAAAGCTCAAATATCTACAATGATAGCTGTGACAAAGGCATACCGAACTCTGTCCAATGGTGCAACTGGCAGGAGTGCTACTAGTTGATTTACTAGTGACTGAAAGAGATGGATTGAAGGAATTGGCAAGTAGACGAGCTCCTACTCAGGAAGAGAGGAAGGAAGATGATAGCAAATATTAACAGTCTGACAAGAGGGATGACACATCTGGTGTTCCCTGATATGACTGACAGACTAAAGAAAGATTAGATTAGTTTGAATCACTGCATGGCACAAATGCTTACCGGACGGGAGAACTACAAAGCCCAACTGCATGTATTCAACTTAATCCCATTACCAATGTGTGTAGTATGGGACCAACCAGACACAGTTCGGCATGCGATAGATGCATGTGCCAAAATCGAAGACATACGGATACGTACTAAAGAACAGCTATCAGAGTACAGCATGAATGAAATATATAGGAGGCAAGTCCACAGGTGGCAGGACACCGCGAAGATATTTGCAAGCTTTGCATGCGAGACTGGATTATGACTCGATGAGTTTTACGTCTGGCTCGAGGGCGAAGAAAGAGGTAGCTTGCTCAGTGCAGAATCTAAAGAACCATGATGAGTGACTCAAGATAGTCATTCAACTGGGGGCCTGTGGTATTTATAACCAAGCATGTGACAGAAGCTTGGGAATTCTGCACATGCAGACAATAGATGCAGCATGTCAGAAATACTACAAAAAGGGTTGTATTCGAAATGACTACACCAAGAAAACCTCAGATCCAGGATGTATAACATGGGCATACATTGAGACAAGAGTCTTCAGAAACATGGACCAACTTCCAGGGGAAAGATCTTTGGTGTCGAGTGAGAAGAACTGAAGATGGATAGCTTGCTCTCTGCCTGGAAGAAGAGGATAATCAGGTGAAGTGGTTCCACCCGAAGAAATAAGGCAAGAACGAGAACATAAATCGGTAGCAGTCGGTCCTGCAAAGTTTTACAACATGGCAAAATCAGGGGAAGGAATCCGGAAACTGGAAGACATTCCAATACTGTCAGCAGCAATAGCTATAGTCATCAGACAGACAGAAGGTGGAAACAGGATTATCTTCCCCTACACAGAACAACATGATAGAATGTTAAAGACAACTAACAACATTCCGGGGGTAATAGCAGAACTAGAAAAACTTCTTCAGGAAACCTTTCGAAGAAGAGGCGAGAAGTTTAACCTGGAAGACGCTAGAAGCTGAGCCATAAAGACACATGGAAGACATATATATTTGATTATGGGGAAACCTTTGACTGTCTACAAAGTAGTGTGGTATTAAGGCAGGCAATAAAGAACAGAAACGAAACATCTACTCCTTTCGAAGGACTGGGCCTTGGGGGCCAAGCAGGTTATGGTCAAGCTTGCCAGCC
>NQII01003960.1:150538-195606 GCA_002778355.1 Clitarchus hookeri
CCCTGGGACTAATAGGAGAGCTTAACATGGTCATCGTCTGAATAACACAGACCTATGACAGACTGCCTGAAAATATGCCAAAAGAACAGCTCAGACGATGACTTACAGTGAGAAAGCCAACCCCACCGTAATCTATCAAGAACGAAGAAGAAAGATCGAAGGATGAGTAGTCTCATACCTTACTTGTATCGAGTACAGTTGCATGAGGAGAGGAAGGAGATGCCCACATGGAGCGCTCACCAGAAACAGTCTGTATCCACGTAAGTAACGTTTTCAGTTCGTATTGAAGTTCTTGTTCTTGAAGTGTTGCTAATTGTTAAAGACGTCTGAAGATACTTTTAGATTTTTCAAGGAATAGGTCTTCACGGCATAGACATCCTAGCTGCCGCAGAAAGGATAATTTTCTGTTTACAGTGACGAAGGAAGCTCCGTGTAGACATCGTTCGTTCCCGAAACACGAATCTTTAGAAAATACGGAGAATTTCCGTATTTGTGGATTTACGAAGTCCAGTTCCAATTTTCGTCATCACGGATTGCGTTTCCGTATATTTTCTGTGCATTTTCGTAAAAAAAAACGTCGGTAATTATAGGGAAAATTTCTACAGTATATTTTAATGTTCTTTACTAAATTAAGTCACACGAATGCTAAATATTTACTAAAGGCTGTTGACGATTAATTGACCACTTTTGAAATCAACCTTTGAAAAATGCCACTGCCTTTACTGGCATGCATCGTAACTGGTGCACTGAGTGGCATGCGCCCAGTAAAGTTGGTAACGGCGTAGAGAAAATAGTTCAATTTCTTAACGTCCAGTTAAAAGTCTTAGATAAACGTTTGTGAACACCGAAAATTATTTATTTTGCTCTCGTGTTTTTAATTGTATAACTGTATGATTTAGAAAAAGTTATAAAAAAATACTTAGTACTATATTAATCGTACATTTTCACTTGGTCAACGCGTAAATAAAGTTATCAGGCATATGGAATAGTCAATTGTACATATGGTGGAAGAATACACATCGTGCACACAAGTAGATCTTAAGCAGGGCTTTCAAAAGTGCTCAGTCTAGCACGAGCATACTATATGGGATCAGATCGTGCAGAACGTACCCGATAAGCGCGGATCGAATGACAATCATGAAATTAAAATGATTTCTACTCATGAGATTTACGCGCAAGTTAATGAACTGGCTTGCAGTATGTCAGACGTCAGCTCGTCTCTGCGAGACTTTCAGCAGTGAACAATGATGCCACTCGTATTATCGTCATTCTCCGAATGCCATTTGAGATATCCGTGCCTGAAGTTGTATACGGAAGTTACGAAGGCATGTGCGTGTGTTTATTTGATTTATTAAAGGCGTGGATTCATATTTCCAATACAGACTGCCTTCTGTAAATAATTCACGGATTTTTGGTAATGGAGAACTACTTTTGAAAAGTTTTTCAATTTCTTTATTTGTTTCGATTCTTAAAAAAGTACGTCAAATAAGCTTGAATTGGTTNTGCCACTCGTATTATCGTCATTCTCCGAATGCCATTTGAGATATCCGTGCCTGAAGTTGTATACGGAAGTTACGAGGGCATGTGCGTGTGTTTATTTGATTTATTAAAGGCGTGGATTCATATTTCCAATACAGACTGCCTTCTGTAAATAATTCACGGATTTTTGGTAATGGAGTAATACTTTTGAAAAGTTTTTCAATTTCTTTATTTGTTTCGATTCTTAAAAAAGTACGTCAAATAAGCTTGAATTGGTTNTACTTTTGAAAAGTTTTTCAATTTCTTTATTTGTTTCGATTCTTAAAAAAGTACGTCAAATAAGCTTGAATTGGTTTTCGAACTAAGAACATTTACATAGACAAATTTTTGATAAATAGGGTATGATTGTTCAAATTTTCGATCGGGATAATTGTAAGGGGTATTAAGAAGAACGGTTGATTCATTCCAAATTACTGACTAAAGCGCGTTTTGAACAAAACAACACTTTTAAAACTAAGGAAGTAAAATTTATTTTCATGATGGTCGTAACAAATTTTTCATTTCGTTAGACTTGGTGTTTGAACGGTAAATAGTTGGAAAACGCCAAACATATGCAAATGTATTCTGGCATGGGGTAATTAAATTGAAAATAAATGAACCTTGATTCATCTCAAAATCAACTGTTGGTTTGACAAATAATTTAATGAAATAAATTTATAAAATTGACAATGGTCCACGTAATAAAGAGCGTATTTATATATTGAATGCGTATATTAAAAAACGTATTGATTATGTTTCTCCCAGTCGTGTTATGTAACGCGTGTATTATTAATAAACATTTTATTGAACCCAACATTATAAAAATTTTTTTACCGTGAACGTTAATTTTTGTGCAGTGCTCTGAAATCTGCAAGGCTGAAGGTTTTTCTTCCCCTATTTTATACCGGCAGTCTTTTAGATGCAGTCCAGTATAGTAATTATCGCCAAGCTGTGACTTTTTTTTACTGAAAAGAGTTATTATCTGGTGTTTTAAAACGTTAATTAAGATCAGGACCAGGTGCGCGTGTGCGCGAGAGAACTCTCGCTGCTCGCGTGCGAGGAATGTCGAAACTCGACGGAAGATACAGAGGAACAGAGAGAGAGAGAGAGAGAGAGAGATGGAAGGGAAGATGGAGAGGTATAATAAGGTAGAATGCTCCGCGCAAGCAGCGCGGTGATAGTGAGGACTGGTTCACCGCGAAACAAACCGCGCTCTTAATTAATGCCAGTCACAAATCCCTGCTACGTCTGCGCTGGGAGGGTTGAGCCCTATATATATATATATATACACGTGATCCAAGACGTGAAAGGCGACGTCTGCTCGCGTCCCCCCTTCACCACCTCGCTTGCAAATTTGTGCACCCCCCGACCTCGCGACATCCACCACCGCCGCTCGGCGGCTGCAGGCGCGAGGGGTTAGTCGAAGAGTAACCGTGAACGGAATCGGTAACTCCCTCCAAAACACCGCGCTGTCGATCCGGCCGGAATGGTAATGAGAGCTAGCGTTTCCGCCGTCTTTCAGCGACATTTCACCTAAGTGCTCGGTCACTCGTGACTTTCGTGAGGCGTTATATGTGACTACGAGAATCCAAGTTCGCAGCTCGGGAAGCGAGCAAGGGGGATAGCGGAAAGGGCTGCAGTCCCTCCTATAAAGTCAACATGTAAATAAATATAAACAAATTTTGTGAAATTTTGTCAAAATTATGTACTGAACACTCAAATTTTGTATCGTAACAAATTTATTTTCAGTGTGCACTTGAAATGAAAATTTTTTTTTTTGGGAAAAAAAGTGTTTTTCTTATTGTGCAAAATCCTTACTTCAGAAATAGAGGTTCAACTCCTCCTAAATTGTTAGTGAAACGTCAACGACTACCTACCATCTAAGCTTTCAAGAACTTCCCTACATTTTACTTGCAGCCATGTGGAGAAAAGTAGGCTCATTAGTTATCAGTAACTTCTTGTATAATTCTGCTAGAGATAATTTTAAATCCCTGGAAATGTGAAAATTGATTTAATACTATCGTATTTACAGATAAATTTTTGCAAGTTATTTATGTACTTAAATTTTGCAAGCTATTTACAACCTTATTTTTTTGGTGACAAAAAATTGTTCTATAGTACAACATCGTATGTCCAAACACAACTTTTAAAGTCTCGTATTTTCGAGTTGCATTATATATTGGAAGTTACAGTTTGTTGAAGCCAATAAATTTTACCAGTTGTTCACATTTCAAAATACTTGCGATATTGTCTATTTGAAGTATGGCTTGACCGTACAAACTCTTGGGTGAAATGTCTGTGCTAATTCGCGTCGCTGAGGATCTGATCACGTATTCCTGTATAATATTTGGTCTCTTAGGTAATGTGTCTGCCCTAAACACACACAGCTGCTCTACCCTTCCGCTCTCATGTGGGTAGACTTCTTGCTAAGTACAACATGCAAGCTGGTTGCATAGCGCCGATGAACAAGGCGTTGTTGACCAAATCACTAGATACAAATTTGTCCCATCGATTATTAGATCTCTCTTTTAACAAAAGAACAGTTTGCAACATACTAAATGACCAATAAGTGTAACCAGCAATATATAAATACCAGAAAATTGATACAGGCCCTAAAAATTTGTAAAACACGAATTACTTCAGTATTTATAATCGTTCCCTACCAGTAAGCATTTGCGTTTCTGAGACCAAAAAAAAAAAAGCGCCTGCCACATTGCTTCTAGAGTGAAATCCAAATGAGAAAATAACGCAAAGAATTCCTAAACGCGACGGGCGGGTCTGGAGAGTCCATTACCGGTGCACGAAGGGGTAGGGTTGTTCTGTTCAGTAGAGACAGCGTCCGAGTAAAGGTCAGCAGAGAGCTGCTCCACGCTTGCGTATTGCCGGTCGAGCAAAACGTAAGTCAGGTCGACGGTATTTGACAGCGCACGATAGTGAGCGATGTTATCAGTTTGGTGTGTACAGCGCATGATAGTGAGCGATGTTATCAGTTTGGTGTGTACAGCGCATGATAGTGAGCGATGTTATCAGTTTGGTATGTACAGCACATGATAGTGAGCGATGTTATCAGTTTGGTATGCACAGCGCATGATAGTGAGAGATGTTATCAGTTTGGTATGTACAGCACATGATAGTGAGCGATGTTATCAGTTTGGTATGCACAGCGCATGATAGTGAGCGATGTTATCAGTTTGGTATGTACAGCACATGATAGTGAGCGATGTTATCAGTTTGGTATGTACAGCGCATGATAGTGAGAGATGTTATCAGTTTGGAATGTACAGGGCAGCAGAGTCATGTGGTTCCCCTCCCTCCAGAGGTGAGCGTNCGGTGAGCATTAGGGAGTGCCCTCCCCTACACCGCCTCCCCTACGTTCCCTTCCACAAAGCTGCATGACTTTTATTTACTAATTTGAACTCCACTACACGCGCGTGGCAGTGGACTGGTGCGCAGTTTTCCCGACGGAAAATCGCTTTCATCAGACTGTAAGAAGGTACTTTACCGTTCGAAGGCGAAGTAAAGTAATGTACAAGCCTAAATATGCAGTACCTTTATTTTTGTTACTAATAACGATCGTTAAAATACCTCCTTTATCGTTTTTACTTTAATAAATGCACATTAGAAAACTGAAGCAGAATAGTTAACTAAATAAAACAATAAAAAATTTTTTTTTTAGCCCTTCTCACTATTTTACGACCTAAAACTTCCAGTTACAGAAAATTACGTAATATAAGTTATCAGCCGTTGTTAGGGATACTTTGATATTATGGTAGGTTACCTCGTAAACTGTCCATAAAGCATCTAAAAGCTGCATTATTTTAATAAAATTAAAATTAATTACATATTATGATATTAATATGCCCTTTACATCATGAGTAGTTTATTACGGCGCTGAAATCGCGAATATTTATGTTATCTTTGTAGGCCGACATAAATAAACAAAGCTGCCGGTGAAACAAAAAGTATTATTAGTATCGGAGTAATTATAATTTTTCAAAGCAAATAAACAAAAAAAATCTTGGTAGCGGTACTAAAGCGTTAGGGCTGTAAGTAAATCTTTGAGTATGCATAAAAAATTTATGTTCATAAATTTCAGTATAAATTTTTTTATGTCCTATGGTTACTTAATAATATAAAAGAAAAGGACCATATTTGTAATGGAATGTAAATCACGTGTATTTTTGTACTTTTAGCCAAACCCACGAGTGGCAGGGCCTGTTTATACATCTAAAACAAAGAGGTGTTTGTGACTCACAGAATAACATAAGAAAAAACTTACCTGTCGTCCAAATTTCGGGGAATTTTTATTGAAACACAGAGGGCCTACGTATCAAATTAGAGAACTATTATTTAATAAATGAAAAGTTTAGACTTACGATCATAAGATTAATGCACAAAATGTTTTGGCGTTGTTGAAACATGGAGTCGAAAAACCTTATTCATTGGTGTATAGTGAATTATGTTTCATATTTAGATATCGAGTTGAGGATTTGAAAAGAAAAATTTGNTTATTGAAACACAGAGGGCCTACGTATCAAATTAGAGAACTATTATTTAATAAATGAAAAGTTTAGACTTACGATTATAAGATTAATGCACAAAATGTTTTGGCGTTGTTGAAACATGGAGTCGAATAACCTTATTCATTGGTGTATAGTGAATTATGTTTCATATTTAGATATCGAGTTGAGGATTTGAAAAGAAAAATTTGACCATTAAATGCCACGCACAATTACAAATGTCGTTCTTGTGTTGCAATCCCGGACATTACTGTGTGTTTTATGTTGTGATAATGCTTAACGAATAGGGCATTTCAATAAAATCTGTTTTAACTCACACGGCGAAAAACATTAGCTAGACCCTGATATTCCTTGACGAATATTCTGAAGAAACAAATAGACAAACCTTCTCCTTATGGACAAATCTAAAACCACGTCATTAAATCGAAAAATTTGAAATAAATAACTGTACCTGCATATGACATATTACTCATGATTGTGATTGGTATCAAATCGTTAATAAAAATTCCTGTGTATAATACAGAATACGCAACCTAAACAGAGCAGAGTCTGTGCGACACCGTAAAGTATAAGGAGCAGTTGTTGAGATTAAACATACTAGCAGAATTATAAGTGCTTTTAAAACACAGTGTTCGTAATAGTTTATGTAACCAGGTTCCCCAAAGACAAAAGAGAAACTTATAGGTTACAAGTGTATTTATTGATGAGTGATTACCGGATTTTTAAAATAAATGTGCGTATGAAGTTGCAGTAAAATTGTCTAATATTATTTTGAATCTTATAACAAGAGTTAAATGAAACTTGAATAAAACCTTAAAACGAAGTATTAGACGCGCATGCCGGTACCCTCCACAATTTGCAACACACCGCCCCCGATGTGATATCAGACAACGGATACTTCTACTAATGAATTTTTGTGGCTGTGAGCAGACCCTGTGCTGCATCATCTCCAAATCTCGGTCCTGCGTCATCTCCTGCAATTCTCGGCCCAACTACAGAGTATACACGTACACAGAGGCGAAGTAGCGAGGAGGTTCTTTTGGTATGGGGACACCCATTCTCCGATTGGCTGCACGAAGTTCTGGGAACGGATCTTATGTCTGATTGGCCTTACAGAGCTGCTAAAGATTCTCTGCTGACTGCGCTGCCTGCTGGCAAGTAAGTTACTAGATTCTGGTTAGCGAAAGGTGTACCGATAGTTTTGGGTCAGTGACGCCATTTTGCTGGCGTGTGTGGCTAGAGTTAGTGGAATAAGAAGTTGTGTCACCTATCCATCCTTAAGTACTACATGGCCCTAATGAAAGTGAGTTCCTTTCAAACTACGCTTAAACTCCTCAGGCACATGGAAATCTATTAGGTACATATCAGGGCTGTAAGCTGGATGGGCTTGGTCCTCCTAACGGAATATACGAAGCGCAACTTGTGTGCTTTTGGCCGCGTGGCGGCATAGCGTTATCATAGAATAGGACAACGCACCTCGTTAGGAATCCACGATCATTTGTGTCGACCTGCTTCTGGAGTGATGCGGAGGAGATGAAGTATCGACCGACACTGATGATCAAACCTCGCTCCAAGAAACCCGTAAGTATAGATCGACGGTGATCGTTCAACAGCGTCATTATTTTCCTCTTCTTCGGTGATGGTGAGCCAGCATGCTCCCCCTGCAAACTGGCAAGCCGTGTTTCAAGGTCATAATGATGGCCTTGTCCTCTGTCACACTGCTGAGCAGGATATAATTTCTAATTGATAGCATCCAAATGTTGTCTACCTTCTAACACGTAACCCTTTTTTATTTCAAGCCTTCAGCTTTCCTGGGATCCACTAGGCGCATACCTTTTGATACAATATAATGTCATGCACCATCGTATAGACGCTGCCATTGCTAATACTGCACCTAGCGGTCGATTGCTCTTCTGTCATCCATCTACCTGCAAGCAATATATCATTGACCCTCTTAGTATTTGATGCCGCGATGACATGCATTGTGCTGGTCGCAGGTCATCCTACAATACTGACCCGTCGCTTCGCTACATTTACACATTAACGTCTGGGTTTTCTTAAGCGATTTATATTCTTAACGTGCACAAGCTCAATTATTAAGTACATTTCCCCCACCCTGTGACTTCTGACTGCACAAAACTGTATCACATAACGCTGCTCTTCGTTGGGAGTCTCAATCTTTCACGCAGATGAGTACTGCCCCAAGGTCGTCTCATCCCCTACAATGGCCTAGAGAGTTGTAGTATGAGTACATTACTTTTTTTTTCAAAGGCTCCGGCAAATTGAATTCGTCTGTCCATTACATAAGGGAAGCAGTGTAAGACAAGGACACTACATTCGGAGAAAATCCGCCATGAACTCCACAATGGGTGAAACGAGGATCGCATTCTTGAAAACAGGTAACTTAACATTTCTTGCACGAAGGTGAAATATCATGTTTCTTAATTCGCTGAGCTGAGGCATATATCCTTGTTATTGACGTGTCACTCGATAATTTCCGGGAAATAGTCTAAACAATAATACAAACTTTCCTGACAGCAGGGAATAAAATTATACATAAATAAAAGTACAACAAACATCCTGACGTTGCCATTCGTGGTATCACAATTTAATTTAAACTTCTCTGAACAGGGTGATCTGCTTTGATCTAAAACCTTGTGCAGATTTTCACACGTCGNGTCTAAATAGGGTGATCTGCTTTGATCTAAAACCTTGTGCAGATTTTCACACGTCGCCTTGGGAATTTAAATTGACAAATGCGTAGATATTTATTTTCAAGTTCAAAAACTATTTTCAATGACGCCCACACAAACCATGCGCAAGCGATATATCAGAATTATATGGAAAGTCAAAAGATTTCCTGGTGCAGAGAATGAATGCATGTCAAGGAGATGAAATTCTTCTGGGCCTGAATGGGAGTGACTGGAATGTGAAATATTTATGAGAAAAGTACGGGATGAAAGCACACGAAAGCGACTGCTCGGCTGGATATAGAGGATGCACGGGAGGGCTTCTTGGAGTAGGGCAGTGGCGTGTTGGTGAAGGGCGGCAAGGTAAACTGGTGCTTGTTCACTACTGTACGTTCTCGGTGCACGCAGCAAGAGTCAGTTACCACCGTGCAGCCTATGGAAACTGAATGCATTCCGACCACTCACAAGAGAGCAGTGAGGGACCCATTACACGCGTCCTGTGGCGTCACCTGCCGAGCCCACGTTTTACTGGTGGAAGTGTGAACTAGCAAGCAACATGGTACAGCACACATCTAACGCCAGTTAACCTTGCGAAAGTTCACCACATGCCATTAGGGTAGGGAAAAAAGAAAAGACAGTTGAAGAATAGCTGTGAGAACTTGTGAACATCGGTGTTCACGTGTGCTGGTACATGAGATCGGAGAGAGTGAAAGGAACGTCGGTAACGACGCGCAGTGATCTAGAGAATGACATAAGGTCGCACATCACACGAAGTTGACGCTTTGTGAAAGCCCTTGAAGTCAGGCGCTGCTCGTAGTAAACATTGAAAGCTGTCATGACAAGTGGAGTGAAACTGCTTGAAAATCTATTCACGTTCTACTTTCTGAACCTCTTCTTTTTAAGCACATGGAACTTTTTTGGAGCAGTTTCATATAAAATTCTAAATCTTCAGAAATATTTTTGTTTTCGTTAATATTAAATGCACGTTAACTGTAAACGTGTAACATGACAGGCGATTTGAATTTTACAAAGCCTTACCACCTTTAAGAATTACTTGTAATTTTTCGCTTGTCTTCATATGATACATTTCTCGTAAATTTTGTAAATAAAACATTGCGAAAAATGTAATTTACTCTATACGCTTAATTCAGTATAGGAAAAATTCGCACACCGCTATGGATACACTTGTCAAATGCGTGTAGTCAGTGGGAAACTTTGATACAGGCCAATCGCACGTTATGAATAGACGTAGATCACTACTTTTATAAAAACTATTTTCGTATTGACTCGTGCAGGAGAAAGAAAATACATCAAGACATGTGAATTTTGATGTGTATATAAAAAAACCAAAAGTGTTGTATAGAATATGCAGGTACCGAGGCTTTAAAAAAATTCGTATAGTAGGCCTACGTAAAATCTACAATCGAACCCCAGTCCGTAATACTCTGAATGGAAAACTTCCCGGTTGATTCAAATTGTTTAGATGGCAAGAAAGCCAATATTTTATTTTGAAATAACCAACAGAACCCCCCACCCCCCGGCGTCACTCACCAAAGCCAGCAAAACTCTAACGTCAACGTATAATAAATCGTACATACCTGGTCCGGAAAACATGATCAAAAGTAACAATATTTCAAACGCTCCGAGCTCGGTATTATTAAAATACAGAGTTGTACTTTCTGAGCGATCATCACTTGATTCGTGGCTACCTAAGGGTAGACCCAGTTTTTAACCTTCGTTTATCGGAATGATTGTCCTTGTTGCAAATCTGGCAGTTATCTGCAATAATTATCGCTTACAGTTGAACTGATAAATTAAAGTAATAAAAACACTTTTTTCAAATGTATTTACGTGAAGCACTCTAGAAGGGAAAAAAATCTGAAAATAAAATATTTTTCTACATGCAATTACCTTATTTTGTACCAATACCATTCCTTTAAAATTTCACTTATTATGCCAGTTCACAAATAACCGTCCAGGTTAGTCAAAATTTTATCCAGGCTTCTGTCATTTCAAAAGCAGTGCTACCGTACTACTTACCGTAATGCGTAGCGCGTTGCAACGTCGGAGACTAAAATTACAACTTCAACACGGTCCAGTTCCCGTTTCCATAATCTAGGTCGTGTTGTGGTTGTGCGTGAACGACGTTCATGATCGGCACTGTACGCAGCAAGGAATCAGTAGCCGGTACCCTGAGCATTTTCCTTCACACGCAGCTGCAGTTAAGCCCGGATCAGTGGTTTCAATCAGTGAAATAACATTCACTAAAAGTGAGTGAATAATCTACTACCGACTGGCAAATCAAGGAAAAGAACATTCAGTGGGAATCGCAATAAATCAGTGAAATTTAGCCATCATGCAGGGTGATTATAAAGTCTCTATCCATTTGTGGGAAATCGCTTATATGTCTTGTTTTTGTGTGAGGTATTGGTAATATTTACCATTGAAGAGAGGATATCCGTGGCCCGCGCTCGTCTGAGATGACTAACGCACGATGCAGTGAGAGCTGATTTCACACGAAGAGTTAGGAAACCTGCCCCACATATGTGACCATTTGCCATCTTGCAAACAAATTTATTCTCATATGGAGTGTAAAATCTTACTTACAGTGGATTGTAGAACATCAAGCTTACGACTTAGGCGTAGAGTCGATGCACGAGGGCTTCGTTCAATGGCTTCCTCAATCCGTTGCACGGTGTCTTCAGGCACAGGTGGCCTTCCTTAACGCTTGTCGTCCTGAGCACTTCCTATGGGATTGAATAATGCTGACAAGACAGCGAATGGTCACATCTGTGGGGCCAGGTTTCCTCACTTTTCGTGTGCAGTCAGCTCTCACTGCATCGTACGTTAGTCCTCCCAGACGAGCACGGACCACGGCTATTCTCTCTTCAGTGGTGAACATATCAAACACTTAAAACAAAAACAAGATATATTACACTTTATTACAGATAAAAATTAAAGTAATGTGAACTTCTGTCGGTAAAGTGGACCGGTGGCAATTGGCAGGGTCACTTTAGCCGATCCGGTCCGTTCTTTTTCTAATGGCGTTGTACACTAAACTACTTACATACTACGAATTTGAATAAATCTTCGTCATAACATGAAAATATACTAAGTCATTTTGCTATACGTAATAATTTCAACACGTTTAGGAATCATACATACCTGCCAGAATTTTGAATTCTGGATTTCCCGTCACCGTATTATTACTTGCAGTCGTCGACTCACGCGCAATCCTCCGGCCGTGTAGGCAACTAATGCATTGTGACCTAGCACTTCACGTGACTCACACTAGGTTTGCAGCAGCCACTCTAAGATTTAAAGCGTGGGTTCACTTTACCGAAAGGGACCACAATAGCCGAAATTCCTCTACTTTTGTTAGCAATTTCACAGTTTGACTAGACCGCCGCATTTATAAAGTGATCAAACTCGTGGCAATGTTAATTTTACGTATAGCGCAAGAGTAAAGTTAAGGGAAAGGTGAGCCTATATCTTGACCAGGGCTTTCAAATATGCTCAGTTTACCGAGAACAGTTGATATTCTTGTTCATGCTACAATGATTATTTAAGTGCGCCATTGCCTAAAAGTCATTTCACGTACAGGCACTGGGGCCGTGGTGGCTGAGCGGTTAGACTACTCGCCTCCCACCAAGGCGAACCGGATTCAATTCCCGGCCGGGTCACTCCGGATTTTCGCAAGTGGGAATCATGCCGGACGATGCCGCTGGTCGGCGGGTTTTCTCGGGGATCTCCCGTTTACCCAGCCGTTGCATTCCGGCGTTGCTCCATTCTCTCCTCAAAACCTCGTTGTTAAGAACCGCCCAGATCTTCCAACGTACAGGCACAAGATCTTAAGTCGTTTCGCTTAGTATTGGCTTCACCGGCTCTGGTTTCTCCTACACACGTTTTTCCTTAGATCATTTAACTTAAAGACACGTTTTAGAAAATACCTTTAAAGAAGTTTTATCTCCTGCAACAGGCAGAAGACATAAGGGCACACAACAAACGATCGGTCAACTTACACTTACATGATGTACATATCGTCTCAGCCAACGCTTTCCGCATAATCTTTTCAATAAAAATTACGAAAAATGATTTTAAAGTTATGGTTCCTGCTGCCCTTGAGAGCTGTTTCTATTGCGTCGGACTGGATAATTGACGCAACAAAGCAACTGCTTGATCGCAGATAAATAAATAACGGACGAATTAGCTGACACTTGAAAATTTCTGAAGCCATTAATGAATGCTTAACGCGTTTCTTAAAGTCTACAATGTAATGGAAGTCAGTATTTACATAAAATGCAAGACAGGGCGAGAGTATATAAACGTTTTTGTTAACATATCGTAAAAAAATAATTTTCTAGAATAGTGGGTTTCGAGTTCTTTCTTACGCCATTAAATTGCACTTCTAATTTCGGCGCGAGATATTTCTCTTCAGGAAATTTGCCAGATCCAAGATAAGTTCAGAGAAGTATATAGAGGTTTTCTTCAACACAATGCCCGTATGAACGTCCTGCTTGATGGTAACTGCACTTTTTTCAGTAAACTTCCGAAACATAAATTAATGTTATTTACCTTTACATAATATGGACAACGTGCCGTATATCAGGGTATAAATATAGGAATGTAAAGCAACGCAAAAAAAAAAAAAAAATTGGTTAAATACACATTTTACTGTTTCCTTAGCAAAGAAAGCTGCAATGAATACACCGAAAAAAAAGTAACAATTTGTGTTTTTCAATAAATACTAGTAAACACTGATGCGATGAATTGCGAAATATTTCATAAAGTGAAGATAAGAGGTTAGAGAGCAAGTTTAAAACCTCTGCTTCAGCTATTGTTTTGAAATTATACTAGCGCAAAATTACAGTAATGAATCACTGTTTAGAAGAGAAGGTTAAGTTGGCCCGTGCTTAGTTAACATTTGAATAGCGTGCTTTGTTTCGCTAGTTTTTTTTACAACGTAACTTGCAATGTCCCCTCACATTTCAGTTCTAACATGGACCTTGACTCAATTTTTGATATACCAACGTCTTCTACGTGGTATATTCAATTTGAGTGAAATATTAATATGTCCTTATAGCACAAGTCTGAACCTTCATTTATACAATAAATAATTAAACATTAAAAACAATTCAAAAGACTATCAAAATATGCATTTCATTACTAATAAGGAGACAGGAAATATAACTTAAAATGTTTCTCGGTTATCGTTAACCATTTCAGACTTTCTTTACTTTACGGTTTCATCTGTTGGAAATAATAATTTTATGATACGTGCTGTACTTACGTCGATACCTCACTTGTTTCGTTGTTAAATCCAATGGATAAGGTGTAGGCCACGTTTTCGGCAACAGTTATATGAACCAATCATGACGTAGACTGACTGGTAAGACGGTTTGCAAATTATTTGCCCACAGATAAGATCATTGGCCATTGAGATTCTGTGTGTGTAGAACAGAACAAAAATCAACAGCACGTGCGTTATATACACAAACATGTACACTGGGGCTGAATGGGTTAATGCATAAAACCCTGGCAGTTTTTATTTTCGTATAGAGCTGTATGCAACTACGGTCAAAAATGTTATTCTAAGTTACATTAAAAATCACATAGTTGACCAATAAATAATGAGAGCGTTAAGTACGTTTTTCATACATTTTTTACAGATGTAGTTGTACTTGATATATAACAAATATTTTTTGTTTGTTCTCTATATTTCTGTTTTTTTTTTCAGACTAGTGTTAAATTTTGTAATGCAGAATGAGGAGCAACTTTTTTTTTTTTTTGTATTATCGGTACTAACTGACCTGAGCTGGGTTTTAAAATAAAATTTTCTGTAGTGTCATGCACTGAACGAGCCCTTTTCCCCTCTTTNTTTAAAATAAAATTTTCTGTAGTGTCATGCACTGAACGAGCCCCTTTCCCCTCTCTATTGTAGTGCATTTACGAACTTTAAACTTGTTGTCCGCGCTATGAAACGTCTGGATTCATAGCTTCACCAACATCAAAGCGTTTTTTTTTAAATAAAATCTCCAGCGAGCCAGAATGCATTATGCAGGGTTTCCCCCCACGCAGAGCGAATGCATGGGGAAACTCAAACTTTATAGTATTCAGTCCTTCTTTTTTGATAAAGGAGCGTAGTTTATCGTTCCGCGATAGAAACCTTCTAACCTCATCCTGCTTGGCATGGAAAAGCTTCGAGTAAATCTGTAATGCAAAAGTAATCGTAGATGAGAGGGTTCGGCTTACCCTTCAGAAGAATGTACTTAGAGTCAAACAAGAGCAAAAGAGTTTCAACACAGAGGCGATATGTTTCGTTCTCTCGTCCCACATTTCAAATATTCATCAATGATAAGTTAATTAAACGTAAGCGAGTGCGATTGACGCATATTAAATAACACCTAGAAATCTCTTTTAAACCGATATTAATAAAGAACTTTTTTTTTTTTGTTTTCGCATCGCACTGTTTCACGGTTACCTCCAACTTTTCTGACGCCCTGCTAAAGTTCTACTTACAGGATATTTCTCCGCCTCATGAAAACCAAGCTTAACAGAGTCTTGAAAATTACACCAAAATGACAGCGCATTTGTGCACACTCATTGTAATAATATTTTGCATTAGAACTATTATTTAATAGGCATTACCAACACACACATTTTTTCCTTGTTTCATTCGCATTATTTTTAATGAAATACTACAATTTATAGGAGCCAGGGTGGCTAAGCTGTTAAGCCTGCTCGCCTCCCACCAAGGCGAAACGGGTTGAATCTCCGGCCGGGTCACTCCCGTATTTTCGCAACTGGGAATTGTGCCGGACGATGCCGCTGGTCGGCGAGTTTTCTCGGAGATCTCCCGTTTTTCCTGCCCTCGCATTCCGGCGCTGCTCCATTCTTACCTCATTTCACCATCACGACCTTGTTGTTGAGAATTTCCCAAATCTCTCAATTCAACGCAACAACTACAATTCATGCTTAAATTATAACTGAAAGTTCAATTTAACCAAAAATAACATACTTTTACGTTAACAAAAGTATAAAAGGCATGTCATACGTTTAATATTTAGGAAAAAACCCATCAAGTAATACGTGGGGTGATTTTCAAAGGTTTGTTGCAAAAAGTGTGAAGAAACAGCGAATAGACGATAGGCAGCGAAATTCTTCAAGAGGAAATCTCGTTGACCACAGCGACTCCGAACATAGAGATTACTGATAATGTGCTCGTAAAGACACTAACGAGATGCAATAATGGCGTGTTGCTTCTTTTGCTGTATTATTACTGATCTTCTGAATGGCTGCGCGAGGCTCTGAGTACGGGCCTTGTGTCTGATTGGCTACGCCGTGCTGCGAAAGACTTCCTGTTGGTAGAGATGCTATAGTCTATTCGTGGTTTGTTCATAGTTTTCGAATCAAACCTTTGAAGAATCACCCCATGTTGGACTTGTGTGGTTAATCCTCAAATGTGCCATGTATCACAAGCGTTGTATACTTACATTAACACAACAGTCCCTTATTTGTGGTAACATTTAACTGTTATTTATATTTTATTTATAAATTATAATATTTCATTTAAAATCAATTCTTTCGCCTAAACTACCTAACAACAGTAATAACTAAGAAAGTGCCTCTCCTATCTAAAAATAAAAAATCAATGAATCGAAAATACTGCAAAATCCTAAATGAATTATATATATATATATATATATATATATATATATATATATATATAGCCTCTTTTTATTGCTGTCACTGTAAATAATTAACACGCTAGAAATTCACAGGATATTTTTTTTCGTAGAAACGCGACAGTTCACGTGCTTACGTGACGGACAGAAGTTATCCGGGTCATACCGTTATTTTATATCGCTGTTTTTTATCGTGAAGGTGAATGTATACCTTAAATACAATGAGCAAAATGTCAAACTGGAACCTACGATCACACTGAACGAAGTGACGTTATCTCTCATCGAAGAGGAACGGTAGTGTCCGTAGTTTCATCACACTCGTTGGAGAGTCGTCGACCAACGAACTGTACCGTTACTATTCAATCGAACATTGCGATGAGGAATGTTCGGCATCACCCGCCCTGGTGTTTTACTTACAGGTACTTGACTGCCGTGCGGCATCGCGCCAATTGGCTGGCCATTGACGCCATTTTGATGGCGCGTGCCGCTGCAGTTCGCGGGATAAACGGCTGCTTCACCTCTGTATTCTTAACTGTTCTGTGATCGTATGTATTATCAACGAAGGCCGTGAGCTCCGGAAAAGAGAGCCGACTGCTTCATTGTCTCGTTACAAAGTATGGATAGTCAGCAATGGTCTGTTTACTGATGATGAAATTTTAAGCGAGTGCGGTTGTCGCGTAGAACAGATATCCAGGAAGGATCGTAATGGATAATAATAAATGACGTTTTGATTTAGCATGTTTCATCTAGTAACGGAAAAACTCGAACCGACGTGATCTCCTTGATTATGCCGGTCTCTGAACAAAGTGATTACTGGACCATTGCTCGCAGATATGCTGTTGTGCGCAGCCATCGCTGGACCAATTTCTTCGCCACATGATCGTTGTTATGAATGCTGTCGCAGGCCTTATTTCTGCAGCCTGCCTGAACACGCCTTAACACTAATTCTGTACGATATCCACTTTCAATGTGGTTTCGAAACACGTAGACCATATAGGTATCGGTGCGGAATTTCGCTCCCATAGAGCACAGAACCTTTATGGCGATATATCTCCACTATCACTTATATCGATATCGCAAACATCGTTTCTCGCCAATATTGCACATCACTAATTTTGCGATATGCAATATATATCTCTCCACTGTTGAACCAAACCGCAGTTGCGATAACTCAGAAATATGGTATATATCAACACATAACACACCCATACTTCACGCATAAAATTTTAACCAATTTAGTGTACAGAACACTGCAGTAATCGGGAAATACTAAGTTACCAAGATTTTAGTTTTACCCATCTCAATATAAGCCTGGATGCGTAATTAATCCATTATGAAAATTAAAGAGCGTTATCATCACAGTTCAAGATTTTTATCAATAGCACTTTTTCTGATTGTTGATACAATGTTTATTTCCTTCGGATAACTTTAAAGTTGCGTTTATTATTTGTGTATATAGTGGTTAAAGTATAGTTAGGGATTATTATACAAAATTACGCTTAGTTTTTAGAAGAGCCGTTCCTTAATTTTATATTTTAACTACCTTTTGCCCGATACTTGGTCTGAGTGGAATTGGTGTTTTCAACACAATATTTTTAAAATAGTAAGTATGTTTTTAAAATAGAATACATATTTTTGAGTTGAAAGTGGAATGAAATGCAAGTCAAAAACACGTGACTTAAGTTTGGAGTTATTATTATTAACCGGAAATGTCAACATGTAAGTTACGCTTTTTTACGATACTTCTTTGTAAACAACNGTTTGGAGTTATTATTATTAACCGGAAATGTCAACATGTAAGTTACGCTTTTTTACGATACTTCTTTGTAAACAACTTTCGTTACCAATGTAGGGNGTTTGGAGTTATTATTATTAACCGGAAATGTCAACATGTAAGTTACGCTTTTTTACGATACTTCTTTGTAAACAACGTTCGTTACCATGTAGAGGATGGCACCAAAACAACCAGGCTGACGGGCGAGCTTACACGCAAGCATCCCTCGTAAAACTGACCGTGGGAGAAACTGTCCTGCCTCAAGTCAACTCCTGCGTATTTGAGAGTTTGCCCCTGCGACTTATTTATCGTCATCGTGAAGCACATTTTGAAGGGGAACTGCAGTCTTTTTAATTCAAAAGGGAGGTCATTCGGCATCAATGGAATACGTGGCACAAACACTGTTTCTCCCTGAGCCGATACTGTTAATATAGTGATCTCTACTTCATTGCGATGTAGAGCTATGACATGCAGCCAAGTGACATTACAGAGTTTCGGTGGCTTCAAGTTTCTGAGCAACATAACAGATGCACCTACAAGCATTATACCATTTCTTCCCCTTCGAATGATTTCAGCAACAGGTCATTGATGATCGTTTTTATGAAGATTCTAGATAATATAACCGTTTAACTATTGGCTTATTTCTAAGAAACAACATGTGTTTAATTATTAATTTTTTATAGCATATTCGCGAATTTTAGAGTCAATAGGACCATGTAATATTTTTCTCCATACGAATTTGAGCCCCCATTTCACTCGTTTAAGGGTTGAATTTGGAAAAATTCCTCCCTTGTGGCTGCCGTACAATACAACATGAATGTTTCCTCAAAATTTAATCTGTCTAGGACCAATGGTTGAGTCTGGGCGTTGACATGCCAGTCAGTTAGTTCTTCCTTTTATGTAATTTATTTTTTATTCTGACGTAGCCTTCGCCTTTTGTAGCCAATACGATACAAATGACTGCAACTTTATACCAATGAATAACACCCTTTATTTTTCGTCTAAACAGGCTCTTATTCAGTTGAGCAGACATCTGACAAGTTTCTTATAAAGCTACCGTTCAGTAATATTCCTGAAATGAGGATGTAAAACTACTTTCAAGGAAACATCCTCAGTGCAGCCGCAAGGATCGAACTTGCGACTTCCCGAATGCGAGTAAGGCTCTTAACTTTATGCTCGTGAATTCGATAGGTGGTACTTATCGCAACAATACGTCTTATCACTCGCTGATAATTGTCATGGGGCTACGCTGCCCATTGCAAGCCGCTTGCAAGCTGCCGCCATTTTCAAAGACACTGATACTTTATTATGCACTGGTGCGTCTTCCTCCCCCCCCCCCCTTAACAGTCTTCTGAGGCTCGCGTCACATTACTCTTGCCTCGAAGACAAACGTTATCATTAGTCCAGTGATGCGCAATGCCTTGGTAACATTTTGTTTCCTGTGATGCTTTTGAACAACACAGTGGGACGAGGAAACGAGTCTTTTAACAGAATCGCTTCTGTGCCACCAATGGCACAAAAGTAGGAAATATTAAGGCGGAGATTGTTAGTACAACGCTTTCTACACGCGAAAACACTTGTTTCCATTACAAACCAAAATAACTTACACACTAAAAAATACAGTATTCATTTCATTGTAGATATTAACTGAGATAATTTCAGTTCACCGGTGTTTACAGAACATTCATTAATGTTATTTTATCCACGTCACCCGGCAAATTGTGGCGGTGGCAAAGTTTCAACAGAAGTGATGAGTTTTCTCAAAGAAGATGCCCATTAACTAGATGGTTTGTGGTTCATTAAAATCATTTTTAGAACTCTACATTTTGGTAACATTTCCTGGCCCTAACCGCACGTGTTTTAACCGAAAAGCTGTGTGGTATGCTCCCAGTTAAGTTTTCAACGTGTTACGAGAAATAGTTCCACGCATTAACGTCCTTATGAAAAATGTAGTGTTTGCTTTTGTGAACAATGAATTTATTTAATTTAGCTACTATTGGTTTTATGCAGGTAAGTTTAAGGATGGCATATTGGTGACGTATTTACGTGTATTAATAATTTCACAGTTTTACTTCATCGGCTAATGTGAACAGGATGATTCTTAAATCATGGGACAAACATTGAGGGGTGGTAGAGCTCACTAAAACAAACAATTATTGTATAGGAATATATGGGCGGGAGTGACGCGTTGAGGCACAAACACAAAAATAACACATGAAATGCAACACATTGTTTATTTTCAACGTAGACGCTAAATGCCATTTTACAGCAATGTTTATAATAATTGCTCAAAATTGCTACCGCCGACAGTAATGCAAGCTTGGCAGCGTCGGTGGAGTGATTGGCGAACAGATTCAAATACGCCGGGTATTTCACGCACGCCACCATTGTCAGCCAATCACGCCATATGTAGAGGTCGCCAAGCATGCGTGACTGTTGGTGGATGCATTTCCAGCAACTGTTTTATCATTTTCTGTACGGAAAAACCCATTAAGTATGCAGCTAAACATTTTATGTTTCCGTTAATGTGTTATGTTTTTGTGTTTGTGCCTCAGCGCCTCGCTTCCGCCCATATATTCCTNAACATTTTATGTTTCCGTTAATGTGTTATGTTTTTGTGTTTGTGCCTCAGCGCCTCGCTTCCGCCCATATATTCCTATACAATAATTGTTTGTTTTAGTTAGCTCTACCACCCGTCAGTGTCTGTCCCATGATTTTAGAATCATCCTCTATAGTAACGGAGTCCATAAAAATATTCATTTTATATATTATGGAATGATAAAAATTTATTTGGAAAGTAGATCCCAAGTAGAACTTTTAAAATGTAGACACCTTAAACTAAACGGGAACAACGTAGGCCTCTATCAGAAAAAAATAGCAAATGTTCGCTGTAGGAATGAATGTCTCAGTATTTACTTGTAATTTTGAACGAACGTGCAATGGACATAAAACCATCGGAAACTCGAGAAGAAAATAATAATATATGGAAAATAATTTATCAAATTTTTATATATTTTACGGTTGGTTAAATACTGGATATACAATTTTATTCCTAAGAAATATATGCACAAAGTTGTAACATTTTTATATAAAAAAAAATATTGCAACAAATGGCTTTCAAAAGCTTTGTCAGACCGTAGAGGATACGCTGTCCATGCCAGTCGGCTATAAAGCTCTCGCAATATCCATTTGAAATATACACGAAAACCCACTATTGTTTGTTCCGCGATAATGGTTTTACGAGTTATACGAGCTTCACCGCGTCACAACGAAACGTTTGAGAGAGAGCAGTTTGATGAAAATAAATGAAACATTTTTGAGCCACGTACTCTTTTTTCTCTAAAAAACAAATGCAAAAAGTAAAATTCCACTTTAAGAATGGTGTGAGAGTCACTGCGGAATTGTTGCAGAAGGAATAGGTGATCCAGAACTCATAAAGTAACACTCGTGCTGATCGCCGTAAATAAGGCAATCGTTTACACATGTGGTTNAATAGGTGATCCAGAACTCATAAAGTAACACTCGTGCTGATCGCCGTAAATTAGGCAATCGTTTACACATGTGGTAACATTTATAAGGATGTTGGTTAGAAAAAAATATGTATTACTTTATATGTGTACCAAATATTTTTCAACTTGTACGCATTTTATGTGATGCCATTTTTCTAAAGTAAAAAATTTACACCTTATTTGTTTTAAATAATTTAATGTAAAATCCAAAATGTAAGTGTTTTTTTGCAGCCATTATAACAAATACTAACTAAGTTGTGCAAAACAAAAAAATTTGCAATGCTATCTAATACCGAAGGCTACCGTGGGACACACATGTAATCACCAAGTAGCAGGCCATACATATGGAAAAATTTTGAATACATAAAAATTTGTGCATATTTAAAAAAAAAATTTTATTATTCACTGTTATTTGGCGATAACATATGCGTCACACCGCAGCGTAGGGCATTAGTTACATTGTAAATGTTTTCACATATAAAACATAGTTAGTTTTGTTATCACTGCTGCAGCAAAACACAACAATTTTGGATGTTACATTAAAATATTCGGAAAACATAAAGATTGTTTTTTTAACTAAGAAAATGGCATTATATGCAGTGCGTACAAATTCAACTATGTTTGGTGCCAAATATTAAATAATTAAGTGTTGTGCTTAGACGAAACATAGCAGTGGGATTTTTAAGGATATTTCACGGCGTGAAATACGCACACACTAGCTGCCCTTTACTGAAAATGTTATTGAACTGGCGCCACACTACGAACTATCTACTGTTCTGTCAATAATTCATACATTAAATAAATTGTTCACCCTTAACGCTTGAGTTACTTTGATTCACAACGGTTATTTAGGGCGACCGGTTATCTGGCGCTTAAGAGGACTATGCAGATGCACGTTCAAGGTCACGAAGCGAGGGAGCGATACGGGTGACACTAACACGTATTCTTAGTACCTCATCTCTCCTACGCGCAAGGCGTGCAGCATTTCCGTCGATATGCTGTGCTGTGCAAATTATATGTGTAACAGTGAGACTTTATTGTAAGAGATGGAAGTCCACAGAGTAAACTACGTGCCTATAATCGTACTTTTATGTTACCTCTTAAGGTAACGGCATTGCTAAGCTTTAAAAATGCAACATTTTATTATTTCCACGATTTTTTTCCATAAGCGCTCTTTATATGATAAAAGTAAAAAGATTGAAACATTGATCATTTTTTTTTTGTTTTTTTTTGTTTTTTTTTTTGTTTTTTTTTTTACCTTTTCTGGCAAAACGTTGTGTTTCCAGAACATGTATTGATCGAGATACGCGCATTCGGACAAACAACGATTTCACACAACATGTTTCATTACGCACTCCTACTAACCTGAGTTGCAGTGAGGTTGTTTTCTTAGA
The DNA here is from genome assembly GCA_002778355.1 of Clitarchus hookeri. Lineage (NCBI taxonomy): Eukaryota > Metazoa > Arthropoda > Insecta > Phasmatodea > Phasmatidae > Clitarchus > Clitarchus hookeri. The sequence continues at coordinate 173,629 of NQII01003960.1, forward strand.
AAACCAGTAAACATGCTTCCGAAATGCTTACCTGTGGAAACAAAACACTTCAGACTAGTCGTGTGTGGTACTTTCAAGACATTACGCGTAAATTAGAAGAGGAAAAAAAATCATTTTAATGAAGAAAACGGCTCTTCCAGACTAGTTGTTTATTNGAAGAAAACGGCTCTTCCAGACTAGTTGTTTATTAAACCTAAACAAACCGGATTCATGCGAAACTACGGTAGATGAGTGCATTGAAATGTGCTACAGTGTCGCGTCTAATAAAATTATAGTCACCGCTTGAAATCCCATATATCCAGCCGTACGACGGTAACACTGCACGCGAGTTTACAACTATGCGGGTAGAGGCGATATCGCTCTACACGCGCCGGCTGGTGTCGCCCTTAGTCGTTCGTCGATGTTTGCTTCATAATAACTGTTCACGGAAAAGTGAGCACTTTTTATATCAATCTTATAAGTAAGTCACTGCTCCTACCTGCACATATTTTTACGGGCGCACTGATTTACATGCGCCAAGTAAAGTTGGNCTTATAAGTAAGTCACTGCTCCTACCTGCACATATTTTTACGGGCGCACTGATTTACATGCGCCAAGTAAAGTTGGTAACGATGGAGGGAAAGCAGTTCTATGTCTTAACAACAAATGAACAGTGTTAGGTAACCATTTGTGATAACTTAAATTATTTTTTCAGTTTTCTGTACACAGCAAGTTTGCTTTTAGAGCCAATCTTGGGTGAGACAGATCCTCTGTTTGAAGCTAAGTTTGCCGATTCAAAGCCAATATGATTACATTAACATTTTAATTTAGGTACTTAAATTTGTTGTTTTCCATCAATAGTTGTATTAACATTGGTAAAGAGAGCACTTTATGAATCGCTCTTATTTGGAATAATAGTCAATAAATATATTTTATTGTAGCCTTAGACGTTAACTTTTGAGTCCATTGAAATATAAACCCGTTTGTATTACTTACATGGCAATATTTATTTTTAAAAACTGATAGAAAGATAAAAAATGGCTCTTAGGAAAAAAGTAAGTAGGCCCTCATAAGTAAAGACCTGAAAAATTAGCGAGTTAAATGACCTGCAGGCTAGACTCCACAGTCTTATGTACAAATATGTCGATATCAACTGCACATTGGTTGTCTGCTGTTCCAGTGGAAGGAGACAATTGGACACCGTTCCCCAGTATGNTATGTCGATATCAACTGCACATTGGTTGTCTGCTGTTCCAGTGGAAGGAGACAATTGGACACCGTTCCCCAGTATGTGTCAAACGCTACGTGGACCAATAGCTAAAGTTAATATCAACGAATTGTAGCTTGTCCCAAAATGAATCCGAGAATTTTTCTGGTCTCTACTCAGAAGTGCATACTTTCCGTGAACATGGGCTGTTCGTGTTTATTAAAAGACGTAACTTCATTATTTGCTGTTTTCAGCGGTTAGTTTAATATATTATACGCATGATTCCCTTTACCGATTAGTTCAGTGGTGCACAGGCTTTAATGATTTTAAATTACATAAGCTTGTTTGATTAATGTCAACACTTCACCATTATTAGGTTTAGTAAATGAGGTACTTGCTGTTTCCAATTTCAATGAAATAATGTTCAGCGAACATATTCTCCACCAGCCGATAAAATATCACAATGGGAAAAGGTTACTCGATATAACCGGCAAGCGTACAGAAGTGTAATACCCATAGACTTAAGATGAGGTAGACCGCTTAGTCGTCTTCTGCGTATGCATCCAACATTGGATTGCCCCCAATCATNCCCATAGACTTAAGATGAGGTAGACCGCTTAGTCGTCTTCTGCGTATGCATCCAACATTGGATTGCCCCCAATCATTCACAACTGTCAATGTCACATGGTCAACAATGATGAAAGTGTTTGTTAATGCCTTAAGTTTTAAACAAAAAGCTATATTATAACAGTAAAATACTCTTTTACCAATTTGAATTTCATTAAACTGTATAATAAATTTGTTAGAGGCTTATATATACATTCCAATGCATTTGTTTACAAATCAGTTTTCTAACCTAAAATTCGAACCATGCCGCTTTCGCTAGACGTGTTGGCGGAAAAGCAGTTCAATGTTGGGATGCGGATATTGGTCTGTGAGCAGCCAGCGAGATCGGTCTACCTCATCTTTTCTACGGGAACGACGCAGCTGTTCCTTTCTCGTGGGCGTATCCGTTCGCTGAGTGGCTGCGCCGCCGGGGCTGCGGCACTGGTCATGTGTCCAATTGGCTACTGCGCGATGCGAGAGATTTTTCCTGTTGGCCAGTCTGTGAGTTGGGCAGGTAGGTTACCGGGTGCTGATTGGCGAACGTCGTCGTCGTAGCACCGTATTTGCTGGCCAGTACCGTCATTCGTTCGGCGCGTGGAACTTGGTTCTGCGGTACGAGCGGCTGTTCGACCATCGACGGTGATCGCAGATCGGGACGACCGAGTCATGGACGCTGTTGTGGCACACCTGGTCTCTCCCTATGTAAACAATGGTAGCCGCCGATTTGTAGAGGCGCGGAAACTTCGCGGACTCACCTGAGGACAATTTAAAACTGCGTTCACGTGTGCATGCGTGCTTGCGCTTTCCGTCGGGCCATAGTTTGTTAGTCACTCCCCGGACGACTTTCAACCAATAACGAACCTGCAAGGAAAATAGTAAACCGTATCCCGTGTACACTTGGGCTAGGGTTAAAGTGGAGCAACAGTCAGCGAATCACTAACTGATGCTCGAATGTGTAAAGGATTGTGGAGTTTAGCTTGTTGCTGGATGAATCTGCGAAATTTCCGGATCTCTGCCAATTCGATGTGATACACTGAGAGAAAGGCTAACAAATTAGTTGCTTGTATAGGGCCAAACATATATTAAGTTTGTCCCAGCAAAATATTTCGCTGAGTAAACAAAAATTCAAAAGCAACAAAATACACTTTAGTTTATTTAACAAAACACGCGCTTGAATAAAAAAAACCTCTGTGTTGGGACAAAATGAGCAACACTTTCAGGCAAATATTTTGTTGAATCAACTGCATATATCTCTTTGGCCACCCTTTCATTTGAAAATACGGCTCGTGAGTTTGTTTGTTTTTTATGTGACAAAATTAGGATAGTAACGGTGTTTGCTAGTGCGATTATGGATGCTTAATAATGGTGAAAGTATTCTAATAAAACAGGTCCAACGGGGAACAAAAAAGTAAGGCTGTAAAACTGGAAATCATTATTTGCGCACGTTGTCGAATATTTCAACTGTACGTATTTAAAGACATTCCAGCGCTCTCTGCAGTCACTTTAGTTGAGCATGTTATCGCGTAGCGTTCGTACGCAAACGATCTAGATTCGAATCTTGGTAACGTTTCAACGTTTTTTATACTAACCGAACCTTTTTAATGTGCTTAGCGCCAGACAAATTTTTGGTTGCATCAACCGAATCTTTGTTTGGGGCAACTAAATAAAAAAAAATTAATAGTTTGGTTATGACGATAATATATTGCATTGCCCCTATAAAATAAATTAATTTGGTTGCATCGGACAAACTATTTTGATTCAGCGAAAATGTTTTATCAGTTCAGGAGGAAAGGAGAAGAAAAGAAGATGTGGCTAGCCTAATTTGCTTGTTTTGCCATATAATATTGCCGCGAAAATCGAATGCGATCACAGGGTGCTTTTGTGTCGTACCAGAAACTTAGATACAACAACGCCAAGAATTACTATTATGTATTCTTTCGTTTTATGGTTTTACATACTGTTCACCTTTAACTGGAAACACTTCAAAGCTTTCTTTAAAATGTACTTTTTACTTTATTTTTATTCATGTGTAACATTAACACTGCCATGAGTCCAATCACTTTATTCATGCGACGATAAAGTGGAAATGTGAAAATTTTACAAACATATTTAAGCCAATTTTTGGGTCAATATTTATTTTGAAGTGCATGAAAGATGCGGAAACTATATGACATTTAACAAATTTCAACACACAACTTTTAACATCACGTAAAAAAAATTAATTAATTTCTCTATCACGTTGACAACTTCGCTGGGTTCATATCAATAACAGAATTCATTAAAATACGCACATTTCTAGGTTGGGACAATTTTTCAAATCTTGATTCCAAAAGTGATCAATTAACTGCGCTCAGCCTATACACTTACATTAAAAGATTTTGTGGCATACGTGTATAACAGGAAACAAACCTGTTACAGTACACGAGCACATGTTTCATCCAGTGCAGTGCAGTGAACATTTAAAATTAATTGTTTTAGAAAGGAACGTCTTTATATATCGCGAAATTTTAAAGGATTTCACTTCTTAATTTTTTTACACCACCAAATTAAACTTTAAGTATTTCTTTCTTTCGACGAACTTTATTAATGTTGTGTCGTTTTTTAACTAGTTCTCAAAAATACTGATGATTTCTACGTGTGATCTCTAATTATGCGCGTCGAGGGTGAGGTTGAGAGGCCAATGAAATTCGCTGTTACTTTATACAACAGTGTTACCGTTTTAGATTATGAATGATTAGATACCTGAAAAAATCGCGAGTTCAATGACCTGCAGGCTATACTCTGCAGTCTTTTGTACAAATATGCTGATATGAAATGCACATTGGTTGTCTGCTGTCGCAGTGGAAGGCGGTAATTGGACACCGTCCACCAGGAGATGCCAAACACCGCGTGGACCAATGGCTGAAGTTATATAAACGCACGTGTTTTGAATTCCAGCTTGTTCCAAAATGAATCCGCGAATTCTTCAGGTCTCTATGAATGATTCTTATTTCTGCACAGAAAAACAAAGCCTACATCTAACAGAAGCTATATCGGCTTAAAACACAGCACATGCAATCAAGTACCTATTTTTTTTACACCTGAAAGCATAAATTTATTCAGGTATGAAAGAGTAAAGAGTTAACTTTATTAAGGCTGTACCTTCACTTAACACGATTTTGTCACCAGTCCACAGAAATAGTGGCATTTTTGTTATGCACATAATACCAGAATAAATGCCATTGACGATAAAGTGAGCACTTTTGAAAGCCTTACTTAAGATTTACTTGTACGCACGTTACGTATACTTCCGCCTTACGTAAAATTAACATTTGCATGGGCGTGGTCACTGTATTCATGCGTCAGTCAAGTGAAAATGAAATTATTAGAAAAATAAATATTTTACCTTTTTGACAATTTATACAACTATATGAATTAAAAATACAGAAAGTAAAACCAATCATTTCAGTTTTTTCAAATGGTTTCCTCTGCAACTTTTTATTGAGCGTTAAGACAGAGAAACTTCTTTCTCTTCGTCGTTACCAACTTCAGAGGGCGAATGCCAGTCAGTGATCCCTTTAAAATACATGCAGGAAGGGGCAGTGACATTTTTCAAACGTTGACGTCGAAAGTGCTCACTTTCTCGTGAACAACCTTTAGTAAGGTTTTAAAGTTTGTGTGTAAATGCTACCCGTGACTTGTTTCGTCGTAGAAAGTCATTAAATATCTATTTTTTTCCTAAAGAACTTTGCACCTTTTTGAGAAGAAAAAGAGCATCATCACATTTAAAATAAACCGAGCCTCAACTTTCCAAATATCACTGTCCGCTTAAAGAATTGAGCTTTCTATGAGTTTATTTTGAGCTTGAACTTTCACAACACTTCTTACAAACGCTTACAATCTCCCTTCAGGGTTTTACGTACGGCGCACGAGCGAAAGTACGTTGCTCGTCTTTCAGGAGTAGCGGCAAACATTGCAAGGATGGAATCTGCCAGGAAAAATACACGCTCTCCAAGGATGTAACCATGGGTTGGTAGGGGGAAAGAGGGGGAAACCCCTCTCCCCCACCTCCAAGAGGTTAAATGGGAAACCGCTTGTCAATAGAACAATGCAGCGCGGGGCAACTAATGAACTAAGCTCGTAGTTAATAAACCCTCGCCCCAGCGCTTGGCAAAGTTTCCTACGCCAGTAGCTTCATTAACACGCGAAACATTCAGACCTAACCATTACTTCCGGTCGAGGGGAGCGGGTTAAGGGGGAGTGCAGGTTCTGACGTAGCATAGGGGGCAAGGGGGGCGTTCATATCTGCGTTGGAAGTTAGCTGCTGCGCCAGCGAAACAATTGAGCTGTGATGGGAGGACAAGCGCCCCACAAGGGCTGGTACCTCCGGCGCGCTGAGGGTAGCTCCTAAAGATGACGAACGGCGGAATTGAGCTGTGCGCTCGATGAGTGGGGCACGACCCAGTGGCACATCAGTTGCTCGTAAGCTTCTGGTTTTGCCATTCCACGCACGTAAGGAAGTACTGTACAGCCGGCGTTTTTATTCACAGTTAATTTATATATGGATGGAGTAAGATTGTTAAAAAGAAAGAGTTCAACTTTTACCAGAGTAAAAACGCCCAGCATCGCGTAGTGCTTAAAACATCGACTGCTCGACCTCTCGCGTATTTTCGGTACTTCCTGCTTTATGGATATTTACAAGAAATTAAAGAATATAAAGTCCGAAATCTTATATATCTGTGACAAGGGAAAATTATTTAATTTTATAAATTGCATGATTCTGTCATAATTATAACATTTATGTATTTTGTTACATATTGATACCTGCCAAATGCTGAAGTTTGGAAGTAGGTATTGATTCTGCTCTGCGGCGTGAGGCGCCAGCACTTGATGCTAGCCCTCAGTGATAGGGCGTACAAATACGTCGACACTGTTGTCTCTAGGTCCAATTTACTAATTAACANTCGAACTTGGTGGGCGTCTCGGCGCCTGGCTTCGAAGTTCCTTCTTCCCGGGTCCAACGTAGGACTCTGCGTTTGACGACGGCCGGCTGCCGACGACGACTGCTCGCGGATTCGCTCCGTCCTCTTCTGTGTCCGTCGGCCGACTGCCCCGTTGCTCCCCCCTTCCTGTGGTTTTGTAGCGTCCATCACCATATTCAACTTGTCCCGTCTCTGCTGCACGTGTCCGGAGTGCTTGGCGTCCCNTGTGGTTTTGTAGCGTCCATCACCATATTCAACTTGTCCCGTCTCTGCTGCACGTGTCCGGAGTGCTTGGCGTCCCTCCGGGTCATAAAACACGTGGCCGCTGCTCGTGTGGTCCGCAGCAGGCCTGCCGTCGTCCCTTGGTTCTGGGCTGGAAGTTTATTGTCCCGTTCTGCACGCACGTCCGCTAAAAGCTCTCATAGTTTATTGCGGTATAAGCCCGGGACAGGCGCAGCTGGTGGTGGGATCTCGGTGTCCCTTGGGCAGCTGCAAAATGTAGCTGTGTTCGCGCCCTGGTGCTTTCCGTTGTCTCAGGATGCCGTCTGCACGTGCAGGAACAGTTGCACGTGCCGAAATCTTTGGTAGCGTGCCTTAGCAGCTGCGATGCTCCTGGCGTCCCCCTTCCGGCACATCCACAAAACCCTTAATCCTTATTGCGGTCGTCCGGTCGCGATCTCCGCCAGAGCGTGTGTTCTGACAAATAAAATATAGGGACGCAGAATGCGTCAATATATGTTATCATTTTTTCTCTTGCCTATTTTAAAATTTTTTTTAAATTAGCGGTTGATTACTTTACAAAATTTACAACTTGATAGATAATTTCCTTTTAAATACTCAACTGCGAAAATAATTTTGAAATTTACTCAAATTATTTTTAACAGATTCCTGCTGCAAACAATTGGTAATGATTACAGTGACGCATGGTGTATACATGAGATAGGCATTGCGCTGTTACCACACCCTGTATAGCTATCCAGGAGAAGTCCGCTAGCAAGGCGGGTAGCTGACAACGTAACTTTCAATCTGGGGATTCACCCTCGGAGTAGTCCCGACGCGTAAGGACACTAGGGAAATAACCAAAGCCGAATGAAAGAGGGTAAGTCCCGAGAAATATCTGGTAGATAAGCCCTCGACGAAGGACACCGGAGGTGCCCCCGACGAGAATTAGTACAGACCCAGCTCCATAGGAATCCCGGCCAAGTAACTCCACCCTCCCTCCGTCCTAGTCGGAGGACACAAGCTACTGACGAGACGCAAAATCNAGGAATCCCGGCCAAGTAACTCCACCCTCCCTCCGTCCTAGTCGGAGGACACAAGCTACTGACGAGACGCAAAATCATGCACAAAAATGCGCGAGTTAAATAGGGGTCTCCCGAACTCTCTTTTCAGAAAGTGCTGAGAAATGTAACTTCAATTTGGCGACACAGGAGTTATATTCACGAGACAGCCGAGGTGGNTCTTTTCAGAAAGTGCTGAGAAATGTAACTTCAATTTGGCGACACAGGAGTTATATTCACGAGACAGCCGAGGTGGAAGTTAGTTGTTCAGTAGCCGAGACGGGAGTTGGAGTCAGTTCAGTCGAGCCAGTGAATCGTCACACCGAGAAACGCAAGGCAGTCGGGTGAGTCCATCAGTCGAGGCCGGGTTCGGACGCCGGCCATGTCACTGACAGTTGACAGTTATTTCGGCGGACGCCAAACGAGACGAGTGGGCAGTTGAACCCCCGCCGCTGGAAGGCACTGGATGTGAGTCAGTTAGAATCACGCGCCGAGAGAGGCGCGAACCAGTGACGTCAGTTCAGTTGTTCTGTGGCCGAGACGAGTTGTTCAGTTGTTCACAGTCAGTTGTGCAGCCGAGATGGAAGACAGTCGATCGCCAACCGCGCCGAGAGACGCGAAGCAGTCGGTTGAGTCAGTCACAATCGAGGTCGGGTTCAGACCATGGCCGAGCCAGTGATGTTCAAGCAGTTCGACAGACAGGAGAGTCATGCTGAGACGCGAGAGTAGACAGCCGTGTGACAGGAACTGTGCCGAGGACTTATGAGTATATTCCCGGAATAAAGTGGCAGCCTCATACCGAGAGGCGCCACCCCCGAGAAGATGTAGTCGTGTGCAGGATGGTGACGAGGCAAGCAGTCAGTGTCAGTCAGTAAGTAAATTGTGACATCACCAGGGAGGGAACCCAGGAACAGTCGAGACTTCATGTGTAAATTTCCGGGACAAACCAATTAGAAGCGCCGAGAACTTATGAGTTCATTCCCGAAAAAGTAGTGGCAGTTTCCGAGGCACAGAAGTCAGGAGCGCGAGACGAGTTGTGGCAGACGTAGGAGGGGGGACACGAGGTCGCCAACGAGGAATGCCAGCCGAGATTGAAGAGACATCACAAATCCCGGGAAACCAATCCCTTTCACTTCTGAGAAGGGAAGACGAGCTGACCCAGCTACTTCAACCAAAGGCGAAGACGAGTGGTGAATTTCAAAGAGGAGTGCCACATCGAGCGAGATGGAGTAGTCCAGCGGGACGTTGTAGGGAGTCAGTCGAAGTCGAAAGAAGAAGCCAGCTGAGTACAGCACNGCGAGATGGAGTAGTCCAGCGGGACGTTGTAGGGAGTCAGTCGAAGTCGAAAGAAGAAGCCAGCTGAGTACAGCACGCCAACGAGAGCCAGTCCGAGGGCCTGTAAAAGGGCCACCCCACTCACCACACCTCAACTGCCAACGAAGACAACTCACCAAACGCCGNGCCAACGAGAGCCAGTCCGAGGGCCTGTAAAAGGGCCACCCCACTCACCACACCTCAACTGCCAACGAAGACAACTCACCAAACGCCGCAGTCACAGTTAAGTAAAAACGTCTCCATTCAAGCAACCTTCCCAGCAACGCATAGCATTCTGCCCACCAGCCCTTCAGGCCTACGACTTGTAGGGGGGGGCTCAGTCTCGCCAGTGTGTGCATAAATGCCTGTGTTACCTTCAGACAAATAAAAGACTTGTGTGTTAACTAACGGAGAATACGAGTAGTTGTTTACCCCTAACGCAACAACCAAAGGTGCCCTTAGTCCGCACCAAAGTATAGTAACTGAGTACCCTACAAGCCNAGTGTGTGCATAAATGCCTGTGTTACCTTCAGACAAATAAAAGACTTGTGTGTTAACTAACGGAGAATACGAGTATTTGTTTACCCCTAACGCAACAACCAAAGGTGCCCTTAGTCCGCACCAAAGTATAGTAACTGAGTACCCTACAAGCCNTTGTTTACCCCTAACGCAACAACCAAAGGTGCCCTTAGTCCGCACCAAAGTATAGTAACTGAGTACCCTACAAGCCATCATCCTGCATAACTCAGGTATCAGTAGAGACAACAGTGACTTGCAATTAACGTAATATTGCTTAGACAGTATCTAATGGGTTTTTGCGGTAATCAACTCCAAATGTTTTGGTTTCTACATTAACCAACGAGGGAAATTATCTTGTAACAGGTATTACCGGTTGTTAATAATATTTTGTTAGCCTTTCTAGAAGAGTTCCATTCTAAACGTACTTTTAATAGGGACGAAACATTAACTGGCTACCGAATCTTGGTTCACTGATGAAGGCTACATGAGAGTGAATTACAAATGTAAATAAAGTATTTGNATTAACTGGCTACCGAATCTTGGTTCACTGATGAAGGCTACATGAGAGTGAATTACAAATGTAAATAAAGTATTTGGTCTTTCTGGCAGACGGATGAGGTTTAAGTAAGTTCATAAGCCTCCCCTCCCTCTCCCTTTCACCCAGGTTAGCCTATCGACGTGAATATGGGGGTTATTATTACTTTGATAAACTTAAAGTTCAACAGTTTACTCATATTCTTGAAATCAGCGAAGCTTGAAACAATATCGCTATTCTTTTCGACGAAGATATTGTAAATTACTTATTCCCAAGAATTTTTGGAGCCGCGTTGTTGCAGTGGTTAGTCTACTTGCCTCCTACCTTGGTGAACNTTCTTTTCGACGAAGATATTGTAAATTACTTATTCCCAAGAATTTTTGGAGCCGCGTTGTTGCAGTGGTTAGTCTACTTGCCTCCTACCTTGGTGAACAGGGTTCGATTTCCGGCGGGGTCGCTTCCGGACTTTTGCATGTGGGAATCGTGCCGGACGATGCCGCTGGACGGTGGGTTTCCTCGGGGATCTCCCGTCCCCACGCAGCTGCATTCCGGAGCTGCTCCATGCTCACTTCACCTCTCCGTCATCTGCTTTCATGGCCCCGTTGTTAAGAGCCACCCAAATATCTCACCCCTATGCTCCAGTACAATCAGTTTTCTGCCTGTGTGGTCAGAGTGTAAAACTTTCGGTCACTCAACACTGATGTAAAGCCACACTTTGAGAAAACTATTTCTCACACTCAGACACCAGAGAAACGCCGAACTTCTATATATTATATTTAAAATTCGAGCTTTTTAATCCTATATAGAGGATTGAACACGTACGTTTCACGTGCCACTCGGTACGTGCCCTGAGAAATCGAATAAATAAGAAAGTAACAGATGAAATCTGCGGAGAAAATAACTAGAGCGTAAAGGAATCAGAGAGAAGAAAGACTTGAATTAGCAGTGTCAATACTGCGCATTTCACGACGTCTCTCAACTTGGAACTGTTTAAATTTTCTATTTGTGTTCCTTTGTGGACTACACTTTGTACTCCGGACCGTAGCAGGAGAGGGAGTAATTGGAAATCTGAATATGAAAACAAAAAAGGAATGAAGTTTATTTAAGCCCTGGTTCTATTTTGAAATAAAATTTCAAATCATAATCCCGTTACAAAATGTAAAGTACCATGCACATTGTTAAAATAAATATAGTGCTTCATGCTGTTACCTAAAGTTTTATTAGCTCGCACTATATAGCTCAGACGTTTAATGTGCCTCAACAACTAAACGAATTTCATCAGTCATGAAATACCTGCTTTACTCAATAACGGATATAAAAATTCTAAATGTTAAGATTCTAATATATGATAATATTAAATTGGGCATCGTCAAAATGGTAATTGGTACTTCCGAAGCAAAAGTATGTGTGTACTCTAGCAATGAAAAATTTAAAAGTAGTTTTTTTTTTTTTTCGCTTTCGGCAAGTGAAATACTTAACGGAGATATTTTAATGGAGTTTAAAATTTAATTAATTTTTTAGACACAAAGTTGGAATCTATGCGAATGCGAGTGTGTGTATATATATATATATACATATCTAATCGTTTATATATATATATATATATATATATATAAACAAAGCATTTTGCTATTAATTGGTTTGATAACATCAAACGTAACTCATTTTACTCTTTATACTCCTCTGCTTGAGGTGAAATTACATATAAAATAGGCAAATGTTTTACAGAATCGACTCTTCGACTTGTGGGATTCTCTCCCAAAAAAAAAATTGAGAAGGCTGTGTAAGGCATTTTTCAACTGCCTTACACTTTTCAAATACTTTTTCCAATCAACTCGGAAAATGAAGTTTTAATTCCATCATTGTGGTCCGGTAAGCGCCTCAGTGACGTCTGAATATAATTTGGTAATGACGCTATCGCTAGACGGCCGTGCTGCCCCCTCCCTTGCCGGTAATTATTTTGCGATGCGGGTCCGCAATGACGCTCAGCATTCTATCACGTCCCCCCCTACCCCCTCCCACAAATCCTTACCCGTCGGAAAGCCTGAGCGGCAACAGTCAATTATTTAATCGCGTTTATGTCGCCGGCGGAGATTATGCCATCGCCGGCCGTTGACTGATGGCTTTGTGTCGTTATCTGTCCCCCGCCGGGCAGCCATTGCGTGCCGTTGAATAATGGCGAACGAGTGGCTGCAGAGGGACGTGGCCACGCGATCGTGCTTGTGCTTGCGGAGTGACAGTAAAGAAATATTGCGTATGCTTACACTTTTTACGTACGAGTTGGAAAAACATTTATCCATTACTAAAACGGAGTTTCGGTTATTTGAATCTGTAAAAACACGTGTTCGCATACTAATCTAGGTTTATTTAACTGCAAGAGCCCGTATTCACATACTGTCGTAGGTAAGACTCGGTGATTTTAAATTCTAAAAACACTCGCTTAGCATTCTTGCTTCGTTAAAACTGTAAAATCTTATTCACATACAGTCTTAGGTAATTTATGTTAGTTTAAACTGAAAAAATAACTTATTCTCTTAGCATTCTAGATCCGTCACACTGTAAACACTTATTCGCCTAGTAGTTCATGGTTTTTTAACAGTAAAATCACTTATTCGCCAACAATATAAAGTTGTTTCAGGCGGAACTGTTAGCTTAGGTTGCTGAGTTGAAATACTGTTGAGGGAATTACCATATTTCACTGTATTCATAAGAAACATATACAATGATTTTGGTTTAAATTTTTTGCTGAGATCCACGTGGTTTTGAACGTTAAGACGCAAACAATACACGTGCATTTATGTTTATTAGGCACGCACTTGACAAGAGCATTCGCAGAACGGCGTCCTAACTGCTGCAGTTAGGACGCCGCAGTTAGGACGCCAGAGTTAGTTTTCCATAACGATTTTCCGCTGGGCGGAGGTCCCAGGCCGACGTAAGGAAGGTCCGTGCTGAATAATGGAGCCGGGATCAGCCTCGGGCGACGGTAAGCGCTTTGCCGAAGTTGAAGAGCAAGCCCGCCAGCGTATGGAGACTGAACGAGCGCAAGCCGGCTACGGAATGGTCGGCGCCTAACTGCAAACCTCCGGAAAAAAAACCAATCATTCCCTCGCCAGCAAACGATAACACTGACCAGCGCACTTGAGAGGTCATGGGAAGTTAACTAGCTCTAAATACGTCCACTCAAGTCTACAGGTTTCCAGAAGCCAACACAGAAAATCCAATAGAGGACAATCCTGCATAACTGTCCTTTTTTTTCAAAGTTCTGAGCAATTATTTTGCAATTGTCGTGCATTTATGTCGCATATTATACTGTACCACGATAACGTATAAAAATTGCGGTTGAATAAATAGCTCCTTTGAAGGATTCTTGCAATGGGCCTAACATATCTGGTTAAACGTTTTTTTTTTTGGACGTACTCCTTTGCAGCTGGTATCGTAGAAAACCAACTCGGCAGAAATACATCACTCTGGTAACATATTTGGTCTCATAGTTAGTACACGCAATTCTCTAGGATTTCCCTCTTATCGTTTTTCAATATCCGCTTCCAAAAAGTGGCATATCTATAGCGTTAATTTATATCCCATGTCCCTTAAAGCATTGTGCGCGCCAAATAATAAAAATGTTTTAGGACCATGAGCAATTTCTAAATTTGAGGCAGTTGAGATCGGTCTATTTTAATTTTGTACTTTTTAGAGTAAGATTTGACTGTATTATCATCATAATATTTATTTTCGTATCTCGCTTGTCATTTAAACAAAGCATTTACAAAAGTCTCTTGACGCACGAGAAAGACAGGGTTGGCCATACAAAGCGTTGTCACGAGTTTGTTATAAAGAATTGGCGAAATATTTAGATCCGTGCATTTCTAATTCTTTAGTAAGTGTGTAATCTTGAAAGTAGGCTAATATGTTACACTAACAGAACTCACTGACCTTGCCCAGGTGTAAGCGGGCAATGACAGATACTCGAACGTTTTTCGGGCCCAATGGCCGTCCGGAGATACACTACTACGTTTTAGAAATTTGTGGTCCAGGAATGGGGGAAGGAGACAATTTACGCCTAAACAGTATTTTAAATAGGACACTTAAGGGCATCCCTGCTGAATCTGGTCCAGATCCGTTAAACGGTGCATAACGTATAGTGAACATTTATACGTACACACATACATACAAACTTTGACTTTTTGATATATTGTTATGATTTATAGCTAGGAAATCAGAGAAAGAAGCCATAAACTAAAGTATAGCAATATCATCTCTCTTACAGATATAAAATACGTAAATAATATTCTTTCCATGCAAAAAAGAAAGAAAATACTATATTGAACTGGTAGCGATAACGCGTTTGTACTTGGTACCCAATATCTAAGCATGCCAAAGTAATACATCTCTACAGGTATATTTATGAAGCACAATGTGAAGTCACGAACTACCCTGTCAAACTGAATGTTACACCCATATTTCAGTTTACATTTCGCATGGAAGAGAATGCCACAACTCCACTCAGAGATGCCGTTGGATAGTGCTGTTATTTCACCAAACGTGATGTTATTTCTGTATGGCCGTACTTAGACGACGCTTCATTGCTAAACTTATGAGCTTCAGACATCGATGCTTTCATAGCAATTTACTGCCGGACAACGACAACATGACTTTAAAGAGGTTCCTCAAACACTATTCAAATCAATGTATAAAAAAAATTTTCAGTTGTTTTACACATATTAAGTTAAGAACCGTAATGTTAAAACATTTTTTTATCTAGCAGTTTATAGTGTCACGTAACTGACACATTTAAGGAAATAGTTAGGTCCATGAAAATAAAAAATTTTAAACTTTTTTTTTTTTTTTAGGAAAACGCGCAATTTCCTTAAACACGCACAAATTATCACACAGACACACATGCAGGAAAGTGATCTAGGAAGCAAATATCTTTCCTTCGGAAAGTAGAATGAAGATGGAATACGTAGTCTAGTGATCACAGATGATCATGTGGAAAACCTGTTTTACCGAATGACGACAGNCAAATATCTTTCCTTCGGAAAGTAGAATAAAGATGGAATACGTAGTCTAGTGATCACAGATGATCATGTGGAAAACGTGTTTTACCGAATGACGACCGATTTTGAGGGAGGTGGTCATGATCATGGTGATCACAAGTGATCTTCTCTGGGCGATCGGATCGGCTGGAAGTGTAGAGAAAGTTTTGCTGATCAGGAAATCTGAGCAGGATAAGACATCTGTGGTCAGGAGTTGTCAGGTTAGTGTTGAGGTCGTTAGGCTAGATTCATCGTTCCTTTGGAAAGAAGGGTATACTGCATAAAGAATTTAGTGATCATTGTTGATCAGGTGAAAAGAGTATTTCACTGAATGATGATCTATTTTGGGCATTCAATGTGTTTTATTATCCGTGAACCAAATATATTTTTTCGTGTTTCACTTCGCGATGCCTTTTAGAGATTGGCGTACTGGCACAGTTTGTTACTCTGGCGGGCTAAATATATTTCAGGGTGTTCGAATATGGTTGTTCAAAAGATAATTCTGAGTATATTCACATTAAGTTATTTTGCGAGAACGACACACTTCAAAATACTTGTTATCACAACGCAGAAGATATCCTCCTTTGTAGTAATTTTCAGTTAGAAAAAAGTTGTCTGTTCAGACCATTGTTTCTGAGAACATAACAGATGAATAACGCGAAACGTGTTCTGGTGAATGCTTCTAGTTCTGGTACAAATTTTCTCCTTGAAAATTGCAATATTGTTTTTTAAATCTTATGAATTCGCTTAGCATGAAGGGGAAAAAAAAAACGCCTGTTCAATGTCACATGCGTAGAGGCGGAGAGTGACTCGACCAGGACGTGATTGTCGCCCTTAGCGCTTGCCACGTAATCCAGCAACACAAACAGCGCACCTGGCAGGGATTTGGAGCCACAGGCAATACATTTAAACGGTCGCAACGATAGTAGAGGGGGGTTGGGGAGGGGAATCACCGGGGACATTTGTCGCCTGTCCACATCTGAAACGCAAACACGGCTGTCCCAGATCTGCCCCTCCCCGCGCCGAGGCTTCAATTTGGGAATCGCGATATTTGCCGTGTTTTCCTCGCGGCCCGAATGCGCGTCAACGGCTGTCACATGCGGCGTTCGTGCGCCCGGGTTTCACGCACGACTGTGCACCGACCGGCATTGTGTTCTCGCTAGGTGATACGAGCGGATGTACGACCGATGCGCCGGGATAGGACAGTGCTGCCAACCAGGCGTCAAGGCATTCCCCTAGATACTGCGTAAATCCCCCCCTAAATATAAAGAAAATCCACTAAATTAGAAATAAATGCAACATTCTGGGATGCATATTTTTTTTACACTGCAATTTAAAACACGTGCGAAAATACTTTGAAAAAGTTCATTTACAATAATATGTTAAGTTAATTACTAAAAGTAGTGTTAATTAAGTTAAGTAGCGTTATTCCGTTCAGTCACCCTACTCACTGTTGTGGACACGTTGCATATAAATGATACTGTAGGTCAATACCCTACACAGCAACGCAACACCGACCAATAGTTTGAGCGTCTTTTATTGTGGTAAACCTGATTAGTGAAATTTTCTACGTCGCTTCGGCATGAGTGGTTAATGCCGAAATCATCGAGCTCGCAGCGCTTTCCCCACTGGCGTCAGGAGAAGCGCCGAACACAAGCACAAATGCATGCCGTAAAGTTACGCGATTGCAATACTTGAACTTAGAAATTAATGTGAGACCGAATGGGTTAAAGTAAGGTAAGTACTATTGTTAACAGAAAAATATTATAATTACTTTTATTGCTTCCTATTTAACTTTGTAACTCTTGTAACCCTACACAGTGTAATAAGTAACTAAGCTTTGCTTTACACGGTTCCTCTAGAACAGAATATTCGTAATGAGTGCAGAGCTCCGATCATCTGCGGTCTTACACATAAAACATAAACCTTATCCAACATTTCCCGAGTGTGCTGATACGTATGCAAAATTCATTTTTTTTCTCATTATTAACTAGCAGCTATATACCAGCAAACTATCTGTAAGTTCTAACGATAATTTGTTCCTTGGTTTGGTTTTCATTTAAGACAAAACCAAAAGAAAGTATTAAAACACTGGAAATTCAAATCAAATTGTTAAATTAAGAAAAAAAAACTCATTTCCCCCTGAAAATAGAAACTTTTCATTACGCCGATTTTTTTCCCCCGCTGTAAGAGATTTTCCCCTAAATCCAGGGGAAGAAAACCGCCAAGTTGGCAACACTGGGGTGGGAGTGAGGGTAGCGATGTTCTGGAAAAGTTGAAAGAGGGAGGAGGAGGGGAGGAGAAGGGCGGTGAAAAGACCACCCCAATACACACACACCCACACAACGTTCGCGAAATAAGCACCCGCGTTTGTTTACGAACGCGCGGGCTACTGCGCGTATCTGCGAGCCCGCGAGCGAAATCGAGTTCGCGCGGCGCGGCAGACAATACCCGGCTCGCACACCCCTCCACTCCTCCCCCGGAATTTAATCAAAATAATTTCCACCCCTTCAAATATGAGAGAGCGTGTCCATCGCATTCCGCACTCCATTCCAACCACCCACCCCGCTCGCACGGTCCTACAGTATGGAAACACGATCCCTTTTCCTCCTCCTCTATAGTCCATTCAACGTTACTTCGTGCCATTCTGTGAAGCCCTGCTGAAGGTGTACTTCCCATAATTCCTCCGCCTCATGTTAACAACGCTTAACCAAGCACAGGAAATTACACCAAAAGGACTCCGCACTGGATTCGTACGCACTGAACGTTATATTATCTTACCCGAGAACAATCTCTTACTAGGCATTAGGAACGTAACCTATTTTCTCCCTAATTTGTTAATATTACTTGTAAAATGAATTTAATAATTTATAAATAAAATATAAGTTTATGTTTAATTTAATTGAAAATAAGGTAGTTTAATGTTAAAGCATGTGTAAAACGCTTGTAATCCTTGGCGTATTTAGGGAAAAAAACAAACGCGTCATACATGGGGGTGATTTTCACAAAGGTTTGATACAAAGTGTGTGAAGAAGCCGGGAGTAGAGTATAATAGGCAATACCAACACACCTATATTCTCACTGTTTTTGTTCATATTATTTACAATAGAAGTGCTATAATTTATAAATAAATTATCCGTAAAACTTAAATTTAAACAAAAATAACATACTTTAATAATAACACAAGTATAAAACGCATACGATACACGACAAAGTTAGGAAAGAAAAACGCTCTCGTAATATGTGGGGTGATTATCCAAAGGTTTGATTCAAAAAAGTGTGAAGAAACCGCGGATGGACTGTAGCTGGACTCGGCAACGCACGCTCTTCTGTTTTCATTCTAAATATTTGTTTTATTTTCGCTCCCCCTCTTGTTCTCTCACTTCCTGCTTCTCCTCCTCCCGCGTCATGCGACCCTGGGGGCGAATATGAAAATATGGCTCCCTCCGTTTGTCTGGCCCCTTCTCCTCTTTCCATCCCCTTTTACGGCCTGATACCGGCCCTTTTGTTTTCTTGTTGAATATCTGTCCTCTGTTCAAAATTACGCTTCCCAGCCGTTATTTTCTAAAAGATGAGAACTCGGACGTTCTCTCATTTTCCACAAAAAAAAATTACAGTCTCTGTATTTCTCTTTTGCTCTTGTATTTTAGCAGCTCGGTTCAATTTTGTTTCTGTTGGAGCAGGAAAAGAATTTTCCTTGAAACAAAACAAAATTTCGCGCAAAATTTTTTTAGAAATTCACTTAGTTCTTAACGATTTATCGCTACTTCAGTTGTAACAAACCGCAAAATTTTAAATTTAGTTTTTAGTCGATGTTGTTTTACCTGCAAATGAATTTCCCTCATACACGATTTAAACTATTTAAGTAAGGATGTTTCGTTTTTCATAACTCACTGTAATGTAATTTCTACTGTCGCAATGCCATTCAGGAAGTAAAAATTTTATAACATGCCTTACTATGAAATGAGAAGACTTATCATTTAAAGTACCACGTGAAAAAATGCAATTATTAATTCATTTGTGCAGAAATGTTATTGGCAACACTACATGGTGTAAATAAATGCATCATGTGTTTCGAGCCTCTGAGACTTTACTGGAGAGTTCTTTAACAACCAGATAATTTCCATTTCATTTCGCAGGTTTTGATATTCACACTTTCTTCCATCAATAAGGAAAAAATTGTGTTCGAACTTTATTAATATCTGTGATTTGAAACATTAATGTCTCATGTTTTGGAAGCAAAAAAAAAAACAATAAATAAAACCTGAGAATGGCATTGATTGTGTGAAGGTTAACATATTTCTTGCAAACACATTAACTAACTTCGTTTTGGTAGCTCTTACACATAGACACGATATAACAGTAACATTAAGGATAACATCTGATAACTTCCTTCACAGGCATCACACAACCATTCTTATAAAATTCCCATACCTACTTTCTCAGAGGCTGTGCAATAATAACAAATATACCATGTTGTCTGGAAATTTTAAAATGACTCACAATAATTAAAATTAATAAAAAAGCTGTTTATTTATAAAAGTTCTTAATAAACGTTTGGAATTTATTGTCACAACGATGGCAATTCCCGTGCCATGGTAATATTTATGCAATGGTAATTAAAAACAAAATAACTTAAAATGTACTTACTGCTTTACCGATCGTAATTTGTCGAGTCAATTTCAGTCATGCTTAGATTAAAAGCAATAGCTAATATCA
Source organism: Clitarchus hookeri (assembly GCA_002778355.1). Taxonomy (NCBI): domain Eukaryota; kingdom Metazoa; phylum Arthropoda; class Insecta; order Phasmatodea; family Phasmatidae; genus Clitarchus; species Clitarchus hookeri. The sequence goes on from NQII01003960.1 coordinate 193,785, forward strand.
TGTTTTGCTCAGAACTCAGTGATTACATGGTATTGTGTTTATATTAAATTATACATAATAAAATTAAAATGTAAATAATATTTTCTTATATATTTCATGTATGTAATCTAAACTTTTTCATTTTAAAATATTTTGCCGTAAATAATTCAAAGTTAGATAACTACAATCATGAGTAGTTGAATTAGAGATACCTGCCTGGAAGCTAGTTACACAACCTTTCGCCCTGAAGAGGACACCAGAAGCATTCAGGAGCCATGCTATCCATAACAGCTGCAAATCCTCCCATAATGCACCGTGATCGGTCGGAGCAGGATCCACAGCCCACAAATCCCTTTCGACAGCATCCCAGGCACTTTTCGATAAGACGAGGTCTGGTGACCTCGGGGGCCAGGCGGGCAACCTCAAGTTCACGGAGTGTTCATCCAACCACTAGTCCACAATTCGGGAGAGGTGAACCGGTGCATGGTCTTGCTATGGGCACAGGTGTCTCCTGTAATGTGTCACAGGCGCAGACATGGGTGCATATGATCTGCCAGTGGTTCCCTGTATAATTTGCTGGTGGACGATGGCACGTGTACAAGGGGACCCATTCATCCCACGTAAACGGTCCTCATAGGAGGATACTACCATCGCAGGCATGAACTGTACACTGCTTTCAAAAAGGGGGGGGGGGGAAGGATCCATCGCTCCCTGTGCTTGGTGACACACTCGTACCCTGCCATACACATTTGAACAGCCGTTCAAAATAGAATACAATATATAGAATTAATATTTTCCACAAGTATATTATTTCGATTCACTAACATAAATATGTATATATTATGGACATGGATACATTATTGCAGATCTTGACAAAGTCAGGAATCTACACGTCCGTCATACATCAGTTTTAGCGGGGGTAAACGCATATCCACGTGGTTGCGTGGACGGAAGCATCTAGCATTAGGATCTATTTTTAAATACCGCAGTTTCCATGACGCTATATTAAATTAATATTTTTTTTCGAACATCATGAGTTTGCTTCCATGGTGTTGCAGTAAATAACGACAAGGAAGTTTCCGTTACCATGACGACGGAGTTACATCTCAAGGTAGTGCGTGAAAAGGTTATGTCACACTTTAAACCGCCAAGGTAATAAAAACAATCATAATATGTCTAAGGCTGAGCTCACAAAATATGTTAAGTCCACAGGAAGGGTTACTATTCTAAGTCAGATATTTATGAGATTAAAAAAAAAAAATGCCCACACTCATCTCAACTTTAAAACACGAAAATACTCGCGAGTTTTCTATCTGCTCCGTTACACATGGATGGCAAAACAGCGTGTTAAGTAACGTGAAATAACATTCACTACTGTTGTTCATTCTCCTTAGTACCGTCACGTGGATGATAGGTTCACAATTAGTAAGTATATATGTTTTTATCTTCCCAATTATTACTACGTACGCCTATATTCACATATACCGTTGAGTATCTACCATAGGTATGTATCGAGGTTGCGAAAACACCTGACGGAATTCACGGAAAATTTACCTTTTACGGAGAAAACAAAGTCTCTTTCAATGAGTCAGTAAGCACTTTCTGGTATAATTTTCTACGGTTTACTTAAACTTAAATGTTATGCTATAAATAAATCGGACGATTATTAAAACACTTGAAAGTTCAGCGAAAAATATACTCGTCCCTTGCGGAATGAAAAAAAAAAAATACTATAGCAAAAAGTATTAATACGAATCCCAAAATGGTGAAGCAACTTTTGACAAAGTCAGTGTTGACAATTCCTAGGATTGCGGAGCGAGTTGGAGAGGGGGGAGGGGGGGGG
>NQII01003960.1:195614-237352 GCA_002778355.1 Clitarchus hookeri
GTAAAACATACTTCAGCAACAAAAAAAAAAAATTGTGTTTTGTGACGTTGAAGCTGTCGAAGTCGCCACACACACACACACACACACACACACACACACGGTAAAGACAAAAATAATAATAATAAAGTGGAAGTGGAGAAGTGGAGAAATTTGGGCGGCTCTTTAACATCGAGGGAGCAAGGACAAAGGCATCACTCTCGCAGGCAGGGGCAAACAATCCACCTGGTGCGAAGAGGAATTAAAATGCATAACCTGCGCCTGTGCTGGGTCGTGAAGGGCGGAGGGGTAGGGGTGGTGCGCCAGTTGCTCGCCGTGAGAGGAGAAATAAACAATGGGCGACGGCGACGGTGGGGCGAAAACGACATCTGCGAAGAGCGTCTCTTTAACTAGATTACCCTCCCCCTCTCGCGCCGAGAGCGTGAAGCTAGCTCTGCCGGGGGGGTGGGGGTGGAGTGGCATGGTGAGAGAAATCATCGGCGGCGGAGTCGTGCAGGCGAGTGATAAATATGAGAGCGCGCAGTCAGTGCCAGTTACCACCACTGGTTAGTTGTGAAGAGGGCAGGGGGGTGGCCCGGTACTGCCACACCCTCCACGCGGAATGATGTGCTACCCATGATTATGGTTACCAACTGAACGGGAAGACAGCCCCATCCCTGTCCCCAGTGTTACTTTCGCAACTACGATGGTAAATACCTTGGAACTTTCTATCTATCCGGTAGCTTTTTTTGTTTATAGTCCGTTCACGATTACTTACAATTCTTCTGAAGCCCTGATAAAGTTCTACCTTCATTATATTCCTCCGCTTCACTCAAACAGACCACAACAGAGTCTAGAGAATTACGCCAAATGGCTAGCGCACTGCATTTGTGCGCACTCAGTTTAATAACACTTTGCGTAAGAAATATTTATTATTATGCATTATCAACACACTTATTTCCTCCTTGTTTTCATTCGCATCAAAAATAAATCAGATATTATGAATTTTAGATAAAAATAAAAGTAGAATTTAAAATTACTAAAAATAGGTTACTTTTTTAGGTTGTCACAAGTAGGTATAAAACGCTTGTGATACATGACATATTTACAACAAAAAAACCAAGCACGTCATACAAGCGGTTATTTTTCTACGGTTTCGTTCAAAAAGTATGAAGAAGCGGGGAATAGACTATACCAACCTACCTACCTCTTCTTTTCTAGTTACAGTATGCCCAGTCGCTTCTATATATGGCTTAGTTGTTCTCTGCCGCAATGACCACTCCCTTGCGTGCATTTAATTCCTCGTGGACGTATCAGACTCAAACCTGAGACTCATCAGCTCCCATCCCTATCTCGGACCTACAAGATGGGTCAAAAATAAATAATACTACGAAATGCCAAAAGGTAAGCGTAACTGGTTTCTGTAAAGAATTTATAAAATAACAAAATGCAATTGACACATTAGTATCATAATTATGTTCCGGTTATTGCCGCTGTTTTATTTGATGGGCGGTTGAATAATGTGATCCGGGACCAAGGTGTTCGAAATTTTTCACGTACACCGGAAATATACTAATCGAGCCGAATAATAGATAAAACTTATGAAGGGCTTTCAAAAGAGTTCATCTAACCTCAAACAGACTGAATAAAATTTTATTTTCTTCTATTCGATGAGGCTATTCGAGATCTGAGTCTAATGGAGCATGAACAGAGCAAGTTTATATTTAAGGAAGTGCTCCATAATTTTGTATAATTATTTTTCTTTTATTTTTGCTCACTATTTGCGATTTTGGACTCATCGGAACAATGCGAAATGTACATAAAAGTAACACAAGGCATGGTTTTCAAAACTTCTCAATTAACCTCGGAAAGCACAAATAGATCGTTCATGGTAAAGTAACGACTTTTGAAATAAACGTTTGATATAAAAACCACTGACCGTCAACTGCATAGATACTAGCGTACACGCTGGCAAACAGGCTCCTAATTAAGTACCCGGCGATTTACAGAAAACAGTTCCAAGCCTTGACGTTGTATTCCGAGTGTAATTTTTTATTAATGGCAAATTAATATTGTGTTTCATTGTGCTGTATACATATTATATTACGTAAGTGCACAATAGTTACACATTTACTTTACCAACTGTTTAACTTTTTACTTGATCGACGCATGAATGAAGGCCCATGGCAATGTAAATTTTACATAATATGGCGGATGGATACAAATGAAGATAAAATTTATATTGAGCAGGGCTTTAAATAAATGTTTAAATAACAATGCCTAGAAATGATCTACGACCTCATACACTATAGATCCATACCAGGCGGTCAGAATATTTCTGCAAGAATATCCGGTGGTGTTGTCACCTCCATTCAGAAGACAGCAACGCCTCTGTGTAATAGTACATTCCGTAATGTTAATGGTACAATACCAACATGGTGGATATAAAGACCAAACTTTCTCTTCTCTCTGGGAAGTCTATTTATCCAGAGCCAAAAATTAAAACTACCAAAAAATAATTCGTAATATATTTAAAGTTTTAAAAGTGGAAAATATTTACTAACACATGATAATGATGTGTAAAATTTGAAATATTGATGGAAATTTAATTACAGGAGCACCTCTTGACACTGGGTTATTCTTCGCACACCCGTCTATGCTATTTTTATAGATCTGCCCGGGATTGGTCTCTTAGTATATTTCCTACAACCACAGACAAGCGATTACAATGCTAACTTGTGCAGTGCCCGGCATACTGTCATTAAAGGATTTGAGAAAATTTGTAATGGCGTCGCCACTTCCATAGCGCCCTTTATACTCAGCGCTAAAGGTTTTACCCGCCGTGGCATTCCCCGGGCTGGAGGTCTCGACGACAACAGCGGGTGAGTGAAAATAAAGGCGAGCCAGATTGAATCCGTTTCCGATATCCTCGGCCCGCCACTCGTAAAACTTTCCAGCGCGGGGAGCAGCGGAAGTGGTGGAAAAGCTTTCCTGGCAATTTCGAGGTCCTCTGATTTCAAACTCCCCGCTAAGGCTAGGGGGACGGGTTAGAGGTTTTCGGGGAAAATTATCTCGGTAGTGGTGGGTCTTGAAGCGAGAGTGGAGGACTGCACTGCAAGCCACTTAGAAAACACCTGGCAACTGTGTGAATGTCCAGAATTATTTTATACTCTATATTTTTTACACATTTTCAGGGTCGTATTTTGATAGAAATAAAATTGCCAATAAGAAGTGCAAAAAAATATAATTAACTTTAAATAACAAATTAAGAGAACTACAAAAATTTAAACCATAATTATTTTGCCAAAATAAACTTCAAAATCGTTTAAACTATAATATTTGTTGTAGTCAGAACAGCATAAGTATAAATCTAGGTAATTCATGGTTTGGTTCATATGTAGTTCCATTTTAAATTTCACTAAATTATTTACTAATAGCTAGATATTAAAGTTTAATTGCTATTGAGTGAATTATCGGACTTAAAATAAACTGCTTCATTGCATTGTTATTACCTAACGAATCACTTGATCTTAAATCGAACTACGTGACATTAATTAATGCAGCACAGATTTTTTAGTAAAAATTACGTCAATTAGCCATTTATATCTATGTGGTACTGAAGACAACAAATTATGTCTCACTGTCGCTTCATATGAATGGTTGGGGTGGAGGGGGGGGGCAAAGTTGACATTTCGAATAGAAACCACCATGTTTTATAGTAAATTCTGTTTCTACGTCAATACGCATGAAAAAAAATATTATAAATATCTTATGTGACTCGCTGTAGATGGTGCTGTAATCAATGCAATGTAGATTACCTTTGGTTTCGTCAATTGAGAGTCGCTTCCTTTCATTACATAAGGAATCCGCGATACGAACTTCCACGTTAGTATTTTAAAAATATTGTTCAACCTGCGGTAGATAGCTAGAGAGATGGCGATCTGTAGTTACGCTTCTTTGCTATTGCAAGGATAACCCCCATATTTTAATGCGTTCTTCATCCAGATATAAAGAATGTGCGCAGATGGTCCCCTTGACTCACCAACGGGTTACTTGTATTCGGTGAGTACCAATGCCTCTCACCTTCGGGATGGGTAATCTAAATACTCGAAGTGATGACCTCCAAGTTCAGGGCATTTAGTAACACGTGCTTCAAATGATGGCACACAACCTAAAAGCGTTTCTGCATCAACTTGTGCACAAGCATTTCGGATTCGTTTGATCACGTTGTCGCGGGTTGTTGGAGCTTTGAAATGCACTTATGTTTGAGGAAACGCCACAAAAAAAGTCTAATGACGTAAGGTCTGGCGATATGGCAGGCCAATTCACCCAACTGCCTATTCCTACACAGCGACAATTGTAATCGCGGTGTAATACGACCAGTGCTGTTGCGTAATATGCTGGAAAACCGCCATGTTTAAACCACACTGTCTGTCGCTGTTCGAGACTTAGGTCTTCAAGCAATGTCGGTAAGTCATATTGCAGAGAGATGCTTTATTTGCCACAGTTAAATGAACTCTCAATTTAATAAGGACCAATCAACTTGTGGCCTGTGATACCACACTTAAGGTTTACATACAACGGACGCAGATGTACAACTTAACGCAACCGGTGTGGGTTTTCCACACTCCAATAACGCACGTTGTGTCGATTAACCTCGCAGTGGTTCGTGAAAGTCGAATTACCGATAAACAGTACCCGCAGAAGAGGACCTGGTTTCTTTTTTTTTGTCGCAGTGTCAATTTACAAAATGTCACTCTATTCCGGAAATAACCGGTGTGTTGTTCTTGATGCAGAGACACACGGTAGAGACGCAATTTACGACGCACTAGTATCCTCCAATCACTAGGTTACGTATTCCGCTACCCCGAACTATTACTCTGTGACCCACCGCATCAAGTATTGCCACTTGAGTATTTTCTCCTGTGACTGTTGATATACGCATCCTGTGTTTAGGTCGCACTCTTCCACCGGTAGGAAACAGTTTTACAACTCCGAAAATCTAAGTGCTCGACCGCACCCTGTCTGGAAAACGATCATCGTAAAGGAAGACAGTACTTTTGACGTACCGTCCACATTCGCCATGAATAAAAAAAAAAATCATCTCTATTTTATTTTCTACAGAAAAATATGCCATACATGTGGAGTATGAATAACAGCCCCAAATGGAAAAACGACACAAACTAAATATCAAACGTACAACACCAATTTTTTTGCCTCCAGCGGGTTTACGAACGCGGCAGTTCGAACCGTGGATGCGTGTCGGAGTTTGGGATAACAAACAAACCGCAAAGAAATACAGCGCCAGCGAACAATCGCCTGCTCGGACAACACACCGCGTGCGCAACGACTGGTGACGTGCATCAGTGTAACGGCGAGATATGAGTAGTCCATTTCCAGAGCTTCCCTTGTCCACAAATATGACAATTTCGAATAATGGTCCTTTTGTTTCCTTCCTAGCCATTGCTATGGGTTGACAGATGTTTTTCATATGTCCAAAACAGCACGAAGGCCGTTTAAACGCAGGTTTAAATTCCATCCCAATTTATTTCATTTTCAGCGGGAATTCTTGATTTCAGAAGGCTCTTGTTTCTGCAGACAAGGTTCGCGGCCAACAGTAACACCCACGCCAAATTTCACACATTTGCATTAAGAAATACGCTTAATGTACATTTTTCGTTGTTTCCCGGAAAATTAATGCACAACCACAAGGATTGCTTTGAAAATGGACTGCTCATATGTTCGTGCTCAGTTTGACTTGCATAGCAGGGAGGGATACACGAATGCGACGAAACGTGCGGTTCCACTTGTGTAGTGGAACGTCGTATACTTAGCACATGCTGTAGCTACTGCGCTGTCCTCGGACGACAGACACCTCGCATGTGCATGTTTCGTTCTTGTTGTGTACAGTCTACCATCTGGCAAATTAATCTGTAATGAACGACTGGGTTTCCCATTTGCAATTGCTATGTTCCTTCTGGTGAGACGCATGATGGCAGGGGGTTGGGGAGGCTCGTCGAAAACAATATAATTACTGTGCAACATGTTCGTGTATTTGGGCTGTGGAAAACAGACTGAAAGGGTTACAACTAGGAGCGCAGACACATATATGTGTATTTGTAAGTAGGGCTTATCGTCCCTTCAACAGTGAGGTCTTTAAAGACGTGGCAAGTAGTTCAGAGAAGAAGGAGCGGTGAAGGAAGCGGCCGTGGCCTGTAGATAGGATCTATCGCAGCATTCGCCTGGAGTGACTTCGAGAAACCATGGAAAAGAGAAATAAGAATGCCCGGACCAGGATTAAAGCCGATATCTCCCCGAATGCGAATGCGAATGCGTTGATGAGCCGGCATTTGCTGTCCTGAATTGTCCCCTCTAAAATAGCGAGAGTTTACTTGGTAACTTGTTGTCTCACGGTGCATCTTTTTCGTTATTCCGTAGTTTCAGGTTAACTGAATCACCTGGTTTAAACGCCAAAGGTCTTGTCTGTGTTAACACGATGTCCTACCTAGAAGTAGAGAATGGTTTAGGATACACTGTAAATTGTTTTGTGATTTTTACTGAGAAATTGTTTGTAATTTTACAAACGTTTGCAGCATAACAAAATTTCCTGTCTTATATTATTTGTTTGTAAAATTACAAAACCCAAAATTGTAACAGACATTAAGAATATTTTTTTCTATACTAATTAATATCCACTAGCTCATACAATATGGCAGACACTCAACAACATAAAACTGTACATAGCTGTTTGTGTAAAATCTAGGGGTTATGAAGAGCGTGGTAGCGTGCAAAAAAGAAACTTAATGCATATTCCAATAACGTCAAACACTTGAAACAACTTAAATAATTCTAACAAAACAATAAAGATAAATTTCAAAACACGTAACGCTATTACACACTAACTGTTAATGTCAATGACTTATATCTACACATTACCTATAAACTGAATAAATGCTTTTTCCCTAACCGAATAACTATACTTATATTTTGTAGATATTTAATGGTACTACCTATTGTCTCGACGCACTTTCACCAAACAGTATATTCTGCGATTATAAAAATGTAGTTTGTACAAACGTTCAGTCCGCCTCCATAAATTTAATGGAATTCACCTCAGTCCTTCACAAGACGTGAAATGATGTTCTTCTAGCTGAATGTGTCTCTTGTTGTACGCATTGTAAAAATTAAAGGCAGTCAAGTTGGTCGTGTGTTTAAAGGTGCAGTGTAGTAATACAAGAGACGTGGATTCAGATCCCTGTGCTGGCAAGGAAGAACTTAGTTTTTTTTTTATGTGAAACATGTTTTGAAATAATTTTTCCCCCATCTGTTCTCTTATTTATTTGTTTGGTAGTTTTCTAGAACAAAATTATACATTTTTCTTTCCGCTTCTCAATAATGTTAGCTGAAATGCAAAACTGAAATTTGATTTATTACAAATACATGTTGTGTAGATTTCATAAGAAACATTTTTGTTCCTACGAAAGCTTTTACTGGCAACTGAGTTCCCGAGGATTTTGCTTGTAAAAGTACAAAATATTTTTTTACAGCATAAAAGAGGCTATATGATATACATAACTGTTCCTGTTTTTTGTACTTAAAAATTATTTGTTTTGTTTGTGTAAGTTTTACATATTTCTTTACGGCCGGAGCTGTTAACTTCTAGGAACTATACCATATTATTACTTGTGGAACAACATTTGGTGGATATCGATTCTTTGGATTTCGAGATATGACATAAAAACCGTCTGTAGTATTTGTTGATATCTGGCTGGGAAGGAAACTTATATTTATGTATATGTGTGTGATTTAAACTTCATATAAAAATGTATTGAACTATTGCAGTGTGTGTAGAAAAGTGTTTGACATAGGCTGTCGCCTTTCTCCTTGCAATCTGAAAACTAAATCGCACGTGCGTCGCCTTAAAGAATACGTACAAAGGAAGAACATCTACCAGTTCAAAATTTGTAGCCTTTAATTAACAGAAACGTATAAGGAAACCAGACACACAAAAGCAATAGCCTTCATAATTTAAAATAGAAAAACACACTCAGATATGACACAAGACATAAGAATTAATATACTTTGTATGAATGCAACCAATAAATATGCTAACTACAGACACACTACATTGACGGAACACATCTTCACTGTCTAAATTATATTATTTAATAAAATCTGAAGTAGTTGTAGATAGAAAGGGCATTGAAAAAGTATTGTGAGAAATAAAATAAAATCAGTCCGAAGTTAGAGAAAATAGACTGTAGCTGATTCAGGTAAATTAACACATTTAAATAAATTAAACTTATCGCATCTATTTTGTGAGTCATATTAAATTTGAAATTACGTGACAGATGAACTTATACCGAAGTTACTGGCTTTTATGCAAATTATCAGTGTCTCAGATTAAAGTTGTAGTAAATTATTACACCTCAGCTAGCGTGCAAGATATAATTAAACGTTTCAGACCTCTGGAAATTCCAAAGTAGTTTAAACGGTAAAAATTAAAAAAAAATTACTAGTAATAAATTCCAGAATATAGTTTTTGACTCATGATGATAAAACATGAAAGTTCATTAATTTATGAAGACAAGATTGTAACACAAGTCTTTAGAAATACCCATCGTTCCGAAGGGGACTTGGCAGCGTTGGTTGAATAAAACCACTTAATTACTCAAATTTGGCGTTCTGGGACTCTTGCATGTACACGCACGTTTATAGAACCTAGAGGCGTCTCTCAACATCTCTCCTAAACTTACGCTGGGCAATCGTGGCAAAATTTAAACAGAGAAATAGCCGGGCAAAAATTACAATGGACTGCCTTCCACCATGTCTGTTTTGAGAGTTCCGGGGTTAAAACAAAATATTAATGGCCCGGAAAAGAATCTAAGATAAAGTCACTTCCTGTTATCACAAACTTAGAACAAAAATATAGGTATATACCTACGTTTTTAAAAGGTTTCTTGCTGCAAAAATAAAATAAAATTACATTAACTTCTACCACTGATTATAAACTCCACACTAAAAAAAATTACAATAATTTAGAAAATAAAATTATTAAGAAACTTAAGAGAGATTGTCCTAAATATAAAATTCTAACCAAGTTAAATGGAATATAATCAAACGAAACAAATAAAATACTCTGTCTTAGTTCAGATGTAAATAAATAAACAAATTGCAAGATACTGTCTCGTAACAACTAATGTGGTGATGTCGTATAAAATGCCGGGCAAAGCAGGCTTTGTACAGACATATTTTGCTCTCGTAATAAATACTTTCAGACAAAAAGTCTCGTTGAAAATCGTTTGATGTTTTTTATAGATACGGCATTTTAAAATAACATATGTATATTAATATAATTTAAAATAATAAACGCATGTGTCTGGCCCACTTAATAAACATCGCCTCCCACTTAGGCGAACCGGTCTCGATTCCCGGCGGGGTCGCCCCCGGATTTTCGCATGTGGGAACCGAGCCGGATGGTGCGGATGATCGGCGGATTTTCTCGGGGATCTCCCGTTTCCCCCGCCCTTTCATTCCAACGCTGCTCCATTCTCGCCTCGTTTCACCTTCATCGGCTGTCAACACCTTGATGATACGAGCTGCCCAAATCTCTTCACCCACTCGCAGATCTAAAGTCCAGAGTACAGCGAAACTGTGGATCATTGTACGCCTTGCGCGCGTAGGTTCAATTGGGCGCTAAACGTGTTTGTGTTAACGTCATCCGTATCGCCCACCTTTTACCTGTGACTTGAACGCACCAGACGGTCCCATCGTACGGGGCCCTTAAGGTTCCCGCCTGCCTGCAGCTGTTTCTCGCGTTTGACGCCTCGAAGCGCATCAGTTCTAAGGCCGACTTCTGCTCACTCGCCACTTGCCCCATCGCCTCTACGCGCAAGGCAGTCTTTCCGTCGACGACTCGCATGGGCGTGACATTAAGCGGTGATCCTATATGTATATGGTGCGCTAGTAAAAATATAACTATAAGGCGTGTCTAAATTCAACTGTTAACTTTCTGTATCGAAATTGAATAGCTAAAACTGATTCTGAAAACACGTATAATTTACCCACTTTCGCTGCCGGGAAAATAAAACTTGGAGCTGAAATGAGACCTTGAAATTCGTCTTCGGGCGTGAAACGTTTCTTAAACGCTGTTCGTGTTTTGCCATCACTACAAAATTTCCAACACTTTTTTTTATCATGTGTGTTTCTATCAAACCTTTACAACGCAAAACAGAACACTGAATTCCCAGCCGAAACGAGCCGAAGTCGTCCAAACCCTTCCTCCAGCCTTCGTCCGGGAGAAAAAAATATCTCAGTTTACTCTCGAGGTGCGAGAGAGATACGGCGAGACGTTGTGTCGTGGCAGGAAGAACGAGAGAGAAAAAGGAAGGAGTGTGTGTGTATTCGTGCACTGGCCAGCCTCCCAGTTGCCCCTGTAATTGTCATCCCCTGCGCCACCTCACTTCCTGTTCACCCCTTCCAACCCCCACCATCGCTCAACCAACGGCGCGAAACCAGTCCCAGAAAACTTACCCTCCTACATCACCAGAAGTAACAGCCTTTTGCTCTCTTCGTAACCGATTCGAGTGGAGAGATTTGGGCAGTAATTTCGCGAAGTTCCATTAATGCTGAATACTTATTTATAAGTACAAATATTTAATTAACTGTTGTTATATTATTTAGCAATTCTGGTCGTACACCTTCTTATAATCAATTTCTAGAGCAACTTGTTCTGCAATTTATTTGAAAACTCCCTCCCTACACGGCAGATGGTTTGGAACAAAATGTTGTAGGGGTGGAGGGGTGCTAACCTCCCTGGCTTCCTAGATCACGACTACCGGAAGTGGCTGGCCGCTCCTTTCTTTGTCCTTTTTACTCGACGTTTGACCAAAAATCTTATAATTAATACACGTATAATGACGATGTCAATGTAATAATTTGGCAGCAGACGAGACTGCTGTAAAAAATAATACTAAACAAGTACTATAGACCATACATACAAAAAATACCAATGAAGGCGCCTGCCATATAATATATAATCTTTGACAGACGACTCAATTGGTAATTGTTTATGTAGTAATGTGTAACGCTTCTTTGAAATAATTTTTGGCTACGTACATTGTCAACACTATTTCATATACTTAAAGTATTAGCAAATATTATTTCACAACATTGACACTTGTTTTGATGACAAATAAATCAAATTTCATTCAACTTCATGCACAAATATACGCCTAAAGAAACAGGGCCAACATAAGCTATTGTTCTGGTTTCGATGTTTCTGATATCAAAATAGCCAATATTTGTGGCATTAATGTAAGTGACATTTGTTAATATCATCATAGATTTTGAATTTTAAAAATTCGTGCGAAGCGGGAAGTAGTATCGATATCGACTTGATTAGCAAGCAATCTAAACGATTGTGATTGAGTGTCCTTCGTCACATTTGTTTACACTTCTTTCTGTTTCCAATAATTCAGTATCCCAGGTGTTGGCGCATTTTTATAACTTTAACGTGCGATTGTTGTACACGTGTTTCCTACATTCCAGCCTGCGACTAGGTAAGCAAGGAGCTGATTAATTGCTTGGTTCCCGTGCTGAAGAACTAAGAGCTGCGACGACCAGAGGTTACGCCTGCTGTTGCTTCCACTTGCCAAACGTAATACTTGTGCGGGTTGCATGCTGATAGAAGTTAGGCGGTTCGCTTTTGTTGCTAAGGAACGTCGTTCGTTACTTCAATGTGGTTTGCTGTTCCTTACGTCACAGCGGTACGTGAGTGTGATACGCGCGTGACGACGCAATGTGACGTCATTGTATGCAGAGTGTTCTCGAGGATTTATGACAGGGCCGCGCTGCAACAGGCACGGGAGGCGTCGACGAGTATTTCGGCGAAGTGCACGAGTAACCTTAGAGAGACTCGTCTCTGGAGACAGCTCCGGCGTGCACCGGAGGTGAGCGACCGACAGACGTTGATGGGAGACTGCACCGAGAGGAAAGAAGCGGTGATGACCAGCGCAGGAGGCTATGCTTCGCAGCAGTAGCAATACTCTTCGCGAGACTACAGACGTTAAAGTATGTTTCGGGGACTTTGTTATTCGTTATTCTTGGGGTCACACCAAGTATTTGGTGGCTCACTTTAACTTTCCCTGGGCTTGGAGTCGCCGTGCTGGCTGGGAGTTTCGCCTTCAGAGGGAAATGCATGGAAGCTGCGAGAGTTGTCCCTGTGTGAGTTGATTTGAGGACTGCGAGTGTGAGTGAGATGAGACAAAGCACTGCCGGCATCGACAGGTGTTCGGTGTGGAGGAAATCCCCGGCTCTGTTCATGGCTACAAGTGATATGGAGGAGAAACGCCATCTGCTCCCTGGGTGGTACGGCAAGGAGAAGATCCTCGGCTCCTGACTGTGGAGCGATTGATTGGAGTGAACATCTCGTGACTTCCAACACGTTCGTGTGTTTTGGTGAGTGTTGTTAACGTGGCTCTTTGGTTATTGAGGACCGAGGTTGTGTGTGACAGTTCGTGTGAGAATGAGCAGGACATGAACAGTGAAAAAGAAGCATATTTTATGGCAGTTACCACTCGGGGAGCCTCTCGTTTAGTTTTAAATTAATTGTAGAAGTTAAAGCTATATATATATATCGCCATTTATTGTACGACGGGTAAATTTTTGTTGTGATTTTAAGATGTTTAAAGTAAAGTCCTGTGTGCAACAATCATATAAGGAGTAAGAACGTTTTACGGAATCGTATTTAATTGATTGTTTAGTAATTCATTATATATTTTCTATTTTGTAAAGCTTTTGTGTGGCGATTAATGAGAAGAGTTTCAAAAGGCCACAGTTATATTTAAAAAAACATAAATTATACTGTTTACTTGTGCAGTAGCATATCACCTATTCTGGAAGCAACTATAAACTAATGTCCTTAATCCTGTTTTTTTTGTAAACGTTTGTAATGTCAGCTTCCCATCCCTTCATCATCCTGTTTCTCTTAGAGTAGGGTGAGTGAGTGAAGAGTTACGGGCGGCTCTTAAAAGAAAGGTCTTTAGAGCCGACGAGGGTGATTGAGATGAGTATAGAGCGGCACCGGAATGAAAGGGCGGGGAAACGGAATATCTTCGAGAAAACCCGCCGACAAACGGCATCGTCCGGGCACGATTCCCACATTGCGAAAACCCGATGACTTGGCAGGTGATTGAACTCGGTTTGCCTAGGTGGGAGGCGAGCAGGCTAACCGCTCAGCGGAGTTTGAGATGGGAAGTTGTGGGGGTTGGGGTCCGAGGTGATACGCCGCCACACGATGCTTAGAGAGTATATCGTGTAGCATTATTCGGAGTAGCTTTGCTGCCCGGGAGTGTGCAATGCGAGTAAATACGTGGGACGTGGATTCTGTGGTCAGGGTTTTCACTTAATCAAAGCTGGACTATAGTNGAGTGTGCAATGCGAGTAAATACGTGGGACGTGGATTCTGTGGTCGGGGTTTTCACTTAATCAAAGCTGGACTATAGTTTGCGCCCGCAATACAACCCCTTGTTAACCGCCCATGTGGAACAATGGTATATTACTCCCGGCAGTCTACAAACCGCCATTGTCACTTCCTCCACGGGTGTACTTCCGCCTTGTGAATGCACTTCCTGCGAAATGATTTTCGCTAAGGAGTTGGAGAAAGGTACCTACCCTACTTAATGACTTTATCATCTCGTGATAGTGTCGATGTGCGCTTTACTATTTAACCTTTTCAAGTCCATTTCAATCCTTTCATTTCCACATTACTTTATGGTTAACTATGTTGCAAATAACAAACTTTTTATGCCTGTTGTACTGTATTTGAAGAGGAAAATTTTTCTTTAGGACAACCAATAAACTATAGTTGTTTTACTAGCAAATCCAGCATATCTGGTTTGACAATATGTGGCTGTAAAAAAAACAATAACTACGTGAGAATGCCTTACAATTCAAGCAACAAGGGTCTAAAACCTCAACAAACAAACGGTTAATTTGAAAGGCTACCAAAATACATATGCCTGACCAGAAATTAATTATCGCAAATAATATCAAACCGTCACACAACGGAGAGCCGTTTACTCGACGCGCACTCAAAACTTGAGCCAAACAAAGGTGTCGGCACGGGCATTTAAAATAAAGACATTAAAAATACTGACGCAAAATTCATAGGGAAAGCGCTTATAAGAAGCGAACATACCAGCAAAATAAAACCATAGCTATTATTATGACTCGAATAAAACGGCGCAATAAAGAGCACCTTAATATCACAATGCGTAAAACTCAATTAAAACACCTGCAGGTGGATGAAGAACAGACTTCAACTAGATGCGACCAAAAGAAAGCAGTGCGGTACATTTTACCTCAGCATTACGATGCAACCCAACACCAGCTCGAGCTAACCAAAAGCAAATTATTAAAAACATTCATGAAATTAATACCAGAAACCATAACAACACCGTATCTGCGCCACGTAAAGTTAGCTGAAACATAATTTGAAACGGGAGTCCGAAAAGGAATTTTAGAATACAAATGGTGAGCGAAAATCCTGGTGAAGTTAACTAACCCCTAAAAAAAATATCATAAAAACTTAGAAGAAAAAAAAATCCGAAACATTTAACCCACCTGCATGGTGAAGCAGCACGTCCGTCAACTCCAGTAAATCACGTAACCATATCAAGGCTGGGCAAGAGCTGACGAGTTGTCGCCCCCAAACGAACAGTGAATGCCAGAAGGCCTATAGGGAAAAATTAAAACAAACGAAAGGAACGGAAGGCTAGCTATCGCGCATGCGTGGAGGGAGTATTAGCCAAGGAGGAGGTAGAGACGGAGCAGTGTTGGGGGCACCGAGATCCGAAGCACGGTGAAGCGGCGGCAAACACAAAACTTGAGAGCGCTGCGAATAGCACAGCGTTTCTCTCAGTGCGTTTGCCAAGCATCGCCTGTTGGAGACTAAACTCGACATCTGGCAGCCCAGCTAATATGAAATCTATCGCAGAACGTAATGGAAAATTATACGAAAAAAATTGTATGTTCCCAGAGCCTCGCGCAGCCAATAATAAAATTGGCAGGGTCAATTGAAATGAATAATAATAATAATAGCGTGTGGACCCAGGGCCAGGCAACACCCTCCGAGTGACGGTCTTTCCAGCTGGGACCCGTAGGTGACCGTCATCCCCGGGCATGACAGAAATGAGACCCTAGAATGGAGCGGCGCTGGAACGCAAGGGCGGGGGAAGTGGGAGTACCCCGAGAAAACCTGCCGGCAAGCGGCATCGTCCAGCACGATTCCCACATGCAAAAATCCGGGAGTGAACCCGCCGGGGATCGATCCCGGATGGTGAGTCAAGCGTCCTGGATACTACGCCACCACTACCCCAATTAAAATGAATTATAATGCCATGTAACGTATGTATCCTGGGATCACGTGCCCAGGAAACTACGCCTGCACCGGCGGGCACAGGGCTTCATGTGGATTGCCTGTGATAGTTTGAGGCCAACACGAGACAAGTCTCACAATTGCGGGCAGTGATGATGCAATGCGCGGGTGGTTGCAAGTCGAAGGGATCGGGG
This sequence comes from Clitarchus hookeri, assembly GCA_002778355.1. Lineage (NCBI taxonomy): Eukaryota > Metazoa > Arthropoda > Insecta > Phasmatodea > Phasmatidae > Clitarchus > Clitarchus hookeri. The sequence continues at coordinate 211,164 of NQII01003960.1, forward strand.
TGGTACAGTGGTTAGACAAGTTCCCGGTGGAACCAGCGCTTTCCTCTCCAAACCTCCCCACCTGGTGGCCGATACCTATTAAAAGGTTATACCGGCAGCTCTGACTTTCTACTGCACGTTAACTCCCACGAGCTAAAGCTAAAATCGGCTTTTTTTTCTATCGCAGGGTAACACCGGGAACCTGCAATTTTGAAATCCGCCATGCTGGGCCGAACAGAATCTAAATTGGAAACATATGGATCTAGCGTACATTTCTCGACTCCCACCTAGGTGAACCGGGTTCGATTAGCGTCGATGTCGCTCCCAGACTTTCACGTGTGGGAATCGTGCCGGACGACGCCGGTTTTCTCGGTGATCTCCCGCCTTAATTCTGGCGCTGCTTCATTCTCACTTCATCAGGACCTCGACGTTGAGAGCTTCCGAAATCTCTCCACTCCACTCCAAGTAGAGAATTATTTAATATCGCCCACTAGCAACCGCAGGACAATCGAGGACATCTTACACCTCATACTAATACACACGCAGTAAAATATTTTCGTGAGTTTTACGAACTGTTTCTTCGGGAGCCATACCTATAAAATAAGGTGAAAATCTCTCTCGTCAGCACAGAAAAAACGTTTCTCTGAGGCTGTTTTGTTGAGAGTAGCAAAATCCTGCATTACTTCATACCATGCTAATTAAAATCGCCCTTGTTCTGGAAATAGTTTATCCTCTCCTAAATGACTGCCAAAAAAGAGGCGTTGTATATTTTTTAATCCTTTAAAAATTATGGAATAAGCTATTTTAATATTAGAAAACATGTGCTTAGTAGAAGGCACATGTATTTTTTGCGAAGAGATTTGTGCTCATGCTATACATCAATATCTTACGTTCACAACAACAACTTCCGTTGGTTATTGGCTGAGCGTCTACGTGAAAACACATGTTCTCGTTTGNAATATCTTACGTTCACAACAACAACTTCCGTTGGTTATTGGCTGAGCGTCTACGTGAAAACACATGTTCTCGTTTGACTGGGCCAATCAGAATAAAGCACTCCTATAATGGACGTTTATGATTCGTGGCGGCAATACACTTGAGGCACGTGGCATCAAAATCATCCAACCACGAAAGTGCATACGAACTAAAGTGGTTTGGATTCCAACTGGTCTTGAAATATTTTCCCTTAAACGTGTGCCCAAAACGTTTAATATTACGATAAAATATTAGAAAATGTGATAATTTCGTAATTTATACCGCTTCCNAAACGTGTGCCCAAAACGTTTAATATTACGATAAAATATTAGAAAATGTGATAATTTCGTAATTTATACCGCTTCCTTTTTCATTATATTTGCTTCGAAAATATTTCATTTGCCGCTAGATAGCATGTAAGCAAACTTAGTTTTATTTTAATTATATAACCGGCAATTAAAGCTTCGTTCATGTTACTTTTCAAATTTCTGGAGCATATGTGATAATGGAAAGCCTGCAGGCCACTTAAATTATTCATGAAACTTTCCAAAGTAAACTTCCGGTAAGTTATTACGAAGCAAGCTTGCTGGGGCTTGTCGCTCGCATACTAGTTATTACTATTCAAGCGTGATTGAAGCTTGATGTCTTGCACAGCAAGCCTGTACGTTTGACAAGACGAGCTAGATGAAAGTCTGAATTAAGTCGATTCTGTTGTGGCGTATTGCGCACATTTATTTTCTGAACTAAATCGGGTAATTAGTACGAGGAGGTGATCTGTGATAGCTGGCATGTAGATCTGTCATTTTAAGTTCGTGCGTATCATCCTCATGTTACTCGGGATTCGAAACCGAAATACCTTGGAGTGCAAAGGTAGAGCCTCGTGATTTAAAGACCTCGCCTGCATCGTAGCCCCCTTTAATCACCTTTAGCTTTTAAGTAGGTAAGCGTATTACGTAAAAAAATACATTTCAACAAACAGTGGAACCTGCTTGCAAATAACTATTGTTTATGGCCAAATATATATAATATTTATTTTTACTTTTCATTGCTGATAATCAATCAAGCTATATTCCTTTTAAACAGGACTTCGCCGAAAGTTTAGGAAGACGTATAAGTTTTCCTCTTCTATCGTTATGCAAACCTCGAATATTGGTCATAAAATACATAGCTGTTATTACATATTATCACGAAGTTTAATTTCGAGAATTTTTCTATTTTCCTACCTGCCTTTCTACATAAAAAAAAAAAAAAAAACAAATTTTAATGCATAGTCACTACTTCGCACTTTTAACGGAGTTACGTAAATCGTTAAAAACAACCTTTACGTGTAATAAATGTGGGGGAAGTTGGTCATTGGCTACCAGATTTACTTGGGGTGCTATCGATTCTATCGTCCCTGCATTCTGACACAGCTCCATATCCTTCTCACTTACCACTATTGGCGCTAAAGTCGACACAACTTGAAGTGTTTCCTTTACCACGTAACACTTTCTTTGAGGCGCCTACCATTAGTTTCGTCCCTGAAAAAACTCTTTTCATAGAAAGGCCCCTGTTAAAAAAAATTTATGAAACAGGCTATAGCGAGGAACCGGATTTATTCTGTAGGTACTAATTGAAAATGCCCAAAAATAAAAAATAACTCGTGGAGATACACCGCAGGCAAAGTGTTATCCAAATGTCTGTTGCTGTACGGAAGTCCCAAATTCATGCAGTATTCCAGAAAATCATTAAGTAGCTGTTGGAAGTTTAAGACTAAAAATAAAATACTTAACAACTTGCTGGTTTTATACTTTCAGTGTAATCTATATTCAAAATATTGTATATCATTCTTACTGCTAAAACATATGTCAATTATTAAATTATTGAAATCGGTCAAATAGTACAAGCACCTCTTATGATTATTGAAATTATAACCTAGATATCTGATAATTCGTACGTGATTTTATGAAAACAATGTAGATACAATAATTGTGAAGTTTTAAGTATAAAATATTTTTTTAATTACCTGTTTATAATGACACTTGAACGGAAAAGTCAAACCAGAACCATAATAAATTTGCAAGTAAATTTTAATTTTGTTGTTTTACTTGAAAACATAAGAAAAATTAACATTAAATTTACCAAAGTTGAAAATTAAATACGTTTCTTGTCTGTAGAGCTAGCGCGATGGGGTGTCCAAAGTTGCTTAGAATTCTTTCATCTCAAAAATATCATTACAGATTTGTTAGTAGGAAACTATAATTTGACCTATTATTGCCGTCCATGTATACATATACAGTTGCAATGATAGTTTAATAACTTTTTTGTTTATAAATTGGAGGGGAAGGGGGGGGGTNTCCATGTATACATATACAGTTGCAATGATAGTTTAATAACTTTTTTGTTTATAAATTGGAGGGGAAGGGGGGGGGTAGTGTTATACCAAACGTAAAGTTGCATTTTGTTGCATGAGTAAGTGTAAAAAAACTCGACTGAGTTNGGGGGGGGGTAGTGTTATACCAAACGTAAAGTTGCATTTTGTTGCATGAGTAAGTGTAAAAAAACTCGACTGAGTTGGGTATTTCCAACACACGTGTATAAAACGCAATACAAACAATTTGTAATCAGTTGCATAATACAAATCTGACAAAAAAAAGGTATCGAAAAAATCAACAAGTATTTGTGTGCTACATATTTAAGGTAAAGATTATGTTAAGAAGTATGAAATGATTCCACAGTTTTTTTCTTAATTTCTGTTGTTGTAGAAAGTTCTTTCTATATTACGTAAAGCCTACGTTTCCCATTAAATATTTCATGGCCTAAAGTTTTGATTCTCGCTGTGAGTGTATTTATTATAAATTTAATAAGGCGCTGTAGCGTCTAGCATGAAATAGTATTGCTGCTATGCGCTTATAGTTCACGATCACGCATAATTACAAATACTTTAAATTGTACTCAACTCATAAATGCCATTGGTTTGTCCATTTTTATTCAATAACTACACATTACCTTGCAATGTATTTTGTGGTAAAATTTATATTTCCGCCTTAAAAATGCTTTTTATTCATTAATACCTCTTATTATTTTTATGACTGAAATATAAAAACTACTCTGTTGAAAAGAATGTGGGCAAATAAATTTATGTCCTCGTAGCGATGATCTGTCGCGAAAGTCTTTGTTCCTTGGCCTGCATCAAGAGTATCGACAGTATATAAAAGGGGAAGCCTGATTCTTACTGGAGTATTTTATTGACTATTTGTATTTCGTCCAAAAGCCATCTCCNAGTATATAAAAGGGGAAGCCTGATTCTTACTGGAGTATTTTATTGACTATTTGTATTTCGTCCAAAAGCCATCTCCGTGATAAGACGATTTTTATTTTTACACGTCTTGGTTATTACTCCCAGCATATTACAAGCGTCCAGTACCGCAAAAGCAAGTCTGGTAGAACGGCCAAGTAAGTAAGCGTCTTCTCGCACAGCCATACAGCCAGCAACCAAAGGAATGGTGCGTTTGTGCACGTAAGATATTGAAGTTAACCTCGCGCCTAGGTCTCCTTCGCGAAAAACCAGGCAACACTACATAGNCGCGCCTAGGTCTCCTTCGCGAAAAACCAGGCAACACTACATAGAGTATTCATTAGTCTTATACTGTACGATTGTTAAATGCTCAAGTAAGTGATTTCTCTTCTTGTAAAATCACCATTGTTTCAAGCAATTGTGGTTGTTTTAATTTTCCAAAAAAAAAACTGTACCACTTGATAAAAAAATTTGGGATGGGAGAGGGGGGGTGGCTACAGTAATTAATCTGTTCTATGTAAAAATTTCTAAATTTTGCATAAGGCTTTTGAAAAATAGCAAACGCATAAAAATCTGCCAGAATAACTCCTACTTAGTCGTATATTATCTTTTGCGAAATAAAATTTCGCGTGACAACAAAGCTGCTGAAATTGTTATTATATCAGTAAAAGCCCAACATGGACATGTTTCACCGATAAATTTTCTGCTGCTGGCTAGAAACGAACTCAGGACCTCCATAGAACGAGTCAGGCCTGCTTCTGAATGTCCAAATGCTCTCGGTACAGGTGGAAATAAATCCGGGGTGGGTTGTTGAAGGCTGGATGGTGAGAAAGGGGGGGGGGAGATTATTTTATATGCACCCAGTGAAATTACTTAGGACCATTGAAATGCTTTTAACTACAGGGACACTTGTTCTCGCATATTAAGTTCTTTACGTTCGCCAGAAATATGGCCTCGAGTTTAAATTTAAGTAGCGACGTGGTGTAAACACGTGCTACACAATCGTATTTTTCCAAGTTTATTCTTTGGAAAGGCGATAAAGAACAGCATTCTGCTCTCGGCATATTTGCGCGGTCCTGGCCCGAGGGCAAGAACGACCCAACAGAAAAGACCTGCAAATCAATGGTAATGTTTGGTTCGTATGAACAATCATCTACTGTGCCACCTCGTGACATTCCGAACTAAGTTTTTCAGTTTGACGATATATTATCTCTAGCCGTTATGTATACTTAACAGTAATCGATTTAAGTTATTTGGCCTTAATTTGGAAGATTTTCATCTCTTTCATAGAGAAGCATTTGAGAGCGGCAAAACAAGTGAAGAAACTGAACTATATGTATTCTTCGCTGTAGGTACACCACAACTATTTAAAATGTTTGGATATTAACTGACGAACTACAATAATATATTATTTCAATTCCAATTTAAATATTTAACTAATTATCTAATAATTACCTAAAATCACGCATTAAAGAACTGTGTACAGTAATTATTTAAGAAAGAAAGTCTATGAGTAAATTCAATTTTACATAGCACGGTACACAAACAATAGAGGCTCATTGTATCATCAATTTTGCCAACAACATAAGTCACTTTGCAAACTGTGTATTCAAAATAAGGCAATATCATATAAAACATCTCCATAGAACCGATAGCGAATATCAGCCGTCAAGTGTAAACGTCAGTAATTTATTAAGCTTGTGTACTTCTGTACATTCAGAATCTCAAACTCACATACAAAGTCAATACCATCTCTCCAGATTAACTTTCGCCCATCTTCCTCGGCCTTGCTCAAAAGAAATTGTGGTCTCTCCTGCCGTCAGTTCCTGTTCCCTTCATTCTTGCCCTTTCCCCTACCTTCTTCCTCCCTCGAGGTCCATTCAAGGCATTTATTCTTCCGGTCGGCCGGTCGCGAAAGCGCGGGCTGGCAAGGCAGGGTAGTGGAAGCAAGGTGGTTCTGCAGCAGTAGAGTAGTGGAAGCAGGGTGGTTCTGCCGCAGTAAGGTAAGGGAAACGAGGGGTTTCTGCTACAGGCGTAACTTAAACTACGAAGTGCAAGGGTTCCGCATGCGTCAGCACAAATGCCGGCTGACAGCCGCAGTGCACACTCCGGCGATCAAGAAAGGGGAAATGAAAATAAAAGAACTTATTCTCCACCAGATAGCACACCCTCAACCATGAAGTCGCCGACATTACAGCTGTATCAGTAAACACTTCAGTTGTGAGTTAATTTTTTTTTTTTATATATATCCTCTACCAAATTCTGCACTCATCTGCTTTACTGTCGAATAATATCAGTCATGTCAGCTGGCTCTTGGATTTGATTTTTATAGCAGTTTTTTTCACACGTGTGTGAGTTAACTGTTATCTGGAACGATCGAGTAGTCTATTCGTTGATAGTGCCAGCTTTCATTAAGCCTTACTAAATTTCTATATCGAGAAAAATCACAATGCATTCTTCAACCACATGTAAACTACATCTGAAGTCGGGCAGAAAATACCTTACTCTTTGGTTGTATGTCATTAACATGTTTCTTAATCTTTATTTACATTTTATACATACCAGGGAAACGTGCCAGAATTAATTGTTTTCTACAAACCGAAATTTGAAAATAATAAATTTCATCATGTAAAAAAATGGAATTTATACAATTNGAATTAATTGTTTTCTACAAACCGAAATTTGAAAATAATAAATTTCATCATGTAAAAAAATGGAATTTATACAATTTTAGGCTTTAATTATATATAGTTCCTATGAACATACCTTGTATTTGTGCTAATTGCAAAACTATGATATAGATATTATATATAGGAACGTCAGTGAACTAATGGCAGCTTCGATTATGGCATTTGCATTACCCTTCATTTACAAGTGTTTGTACTACTCGTGATGTAACGTTTAGCATAAATTCAATGTGTGACATCTTAAGTAAATAGTAGCTAAGGTTTCAAAATAATAATTATGCGATCTCGATATTATATTAGCTGCCACAGACGTGATTCGCTTTTAATTAGTGAACTCTTCATTTACGAAGGCTCGCGCACTGAAAAACAATGTTGTGGTCACCAACAAAATTCATACAAAATTCCTTTGTCACTATATACCACACGAAAATTTTTTTTTGCACCAACAAACTTGTTATGTCATCTCAGTATTTAGTGGCGGCCACTGCGCCAAATCGCTCGATTTGGAAATTTTTGTATTCAGCATGTACATAAAATCCAATAAATAGATGAGATGCCATAGCTTGAACACTTTAACGTCATGGAACGTTTTTTTTTCCTGGAATAAATTGTATTTAGCGTTTACTTCCTTATAAAAAGAAACAATGTAATCCATCCTTCATTTCTTAAGAATATCAATAATGAATTAGTCCGAAGCATGTCGCAAGGAGACACACAAACATGGACAAATATGGCGTCGTGGCCAGACAGAAGGCGGCCACTACCAGTACGCCAGCACGCGTGCGCAGAATATAACGGATGTAGTTTTGCAGTCACAACAAACTGTTTTACACATGCTTTTGCTGCCAAGTAAATATTTTTGTTGGCTACATGTTATTGTGCACCACAATATTTTTTTACCAGTAACAAAATTTCGCCTTGGAAATCATTAACCTAATAGTTTGTGTGACAACCAACAAATATTTTCTTTCAGTTTGTACATAAACGATAAACTGAGTGTTTTTTTTTCTACACTCCTGCGTGATGGAGTCACAGCGTATAAAATAACACAGAGACAAAATTGTGTTGCGGTACCTATTGATGTGGGCGTACCAATTCTCTAATTTTCTCCGCGAGGCTCGAAGAAAGGGCCTTGAGTCTCATTGGCTACTGCACGCCGCGGAACGTTCCCTATTGGCTGGGCCNTCCGCGAGGCTCGAAGAAAGGGCCTTGAGTCTCATTGGCTACTGCACGCCGCGGAACGTTCCCTATTGGCTGGGCCACCGGCTGGTGTGTGGGTTACCAGGAGCTGATTGGCGAACGGCGTTCCAAAATTTTGCTGGCCAGCTGTGCCAATTTACTGGGATGTGCGGCTACAGTTCTTTGCACAAGATACTGTTTCACCTGTGTATTACATTCCGTTCACAGTTACTTTAAATATTTTGGAAGCCCTGCTAAAGTTCTACTTCCAGGATATTCCTCCGCCTCGTGATTGTGTAACATNGATATTCCTCCGCCTCGTGATTGTGTAACATTACACTTAAAGAACCGTGCAACGCATTCGTGCGCACTCAGTGTAATAACATTTTGCTTTATAACTTTTTTTTACTAGGCGTTACCAACACACCTATTTTCTCAATGTTTTATTCATATTAATTTTAAATTGAATATTATATTTTTTTAATGAAATATAAATAATTGTTTAATTTAACCAAAAAAAGTTTATTTTTTGTTTATAGTAGTATAAAACGCACCTGTTAAAAAACATATTTAGGAAACAACCGAACACGACAAACATTGGCTGATATTTCAAATGTTTAATTTAAAAAAATGTGAAGAAACCACGCATAAACTATAAGTACTCAGTGATACGAGTGAAATACTACTACAGAGACATTTTGCAAACAGCGTGTCTTAGAACTCAGCTGGACTAAGTTTGCTGACGAGGAAACCAAGCAGTAAGGCTGAGAGATAGTAAACTTGGAGGAAGTGCGCACTCACGTGAAACAAAACCCTCTTTATCTCCGCTACAACGTGAGCGCTGCCTTCGCTAGGATACCACATGGCGAGCGCGTTGTGGAGCTCGTTCCACTTCAGCACCTACGAGAGTTGTACTCAAGAAAGGGAAACAAAGAGAGAGAGAGAGAGAGAGAGAGAGAGAGAGAGAGAGAGAGAGAGAAATGCATTTCTGCTCTGCTGTTTACACAATGCCCAGTCCTGGACACTATGAGACATTTTGTCAAAGAAAGAAACAATCCGCACCAAACTAGTCTTCTTTGAGCTCAGCGAATGTTTGGCGAAAATGAAATAAGAACGAATGTATACGAGATAACTGCATTTTCGGATCAACTTAAGTGAATTTCCAGCTCTTTGTTTTCTCGTTGACGATGTAGTTAACTTCTAAGTGATGAAATTTTCGGATATCGAGGAGAAAAAACAAACAAATTCGTTAATGTGTTAAATTTTTATAATTTTAACGCAACTGAATTCAGAAGGGCATGGGACATTTTTTTTTACTATGCTTTTCACTATTGTGCTAAGTAATTTTTATTAAAATTTGAAACAATAGCCCGACTACTAAAATCAGTTTAGTGAGAATTTTTTTTTAAGACTGTATAAGAATGAGAACTTTTCACATATTATGTTTATTATTTATTACGATTTACACCCAAAAAGAAATTTCAGGTATCTTAAGTCACAGAAGTGCTTATTAAATTGTAAATCTATGACCCGAACTGTAACGTTTGAATTATTAAGAAAAAATTCACTGCTTCTAGATTAGCATGTGTCTGTTTTAGGAAACTCTTGATAATAACGTTGCTTTTTTCATAATAAAAATATAAGAATATTTTTAATGGTTTCGCGAAATCGTACAACTTCATTGTCACACCACAAGATAAAAAAAACTTCAATTTTCATGACACTAAATCCTTCTCAATAAGTTTGCAGATACAGAAAAATGAATATTTATATTTACAACCAGTATAATTCGGTGGGAATTAACATCTTCATTTCCACGGTTTCCGCAACTATCTCTACTTAAAAAAACGCGCAAGCAGCTAAAATACAGGGCCATCGAAAAATGTTTCTGTGATTTCACACTGAAATAACTAAGTCCTGATCTAAGGCAAATTATTCATACATGTATCAAAATTCGCAGAAACTCACCACGTTTTACACTATACCTAGAATGTTTCCGTTGCATGGCACACATCTAGGCGGTAGTCGATCTCCGGCAAGGTGCAGTGAATCATGTCAGGAGTCACAATCGCTGTCTCTGTGTTCATTCTCTCCCTTTAATGTCGTAGATCCCAGATTTCTTCAGCGTAAACAATGGTCTTCAGATAACCCCAGAAGAAGAATATGCCCATGGGAGTCAGATAAGTGTCTCCAGGTGGCCATAAGCCATAACCATTTATTCCAATCAAATGCTCGGGGAATCTGTCATTGAGAGCTTCGCGCACGTTCAGGCTGTGATGAGGTTGCACTCCACCTTGCTGAAAGATTACTCCCATGCCCTGTTCCCTTTCAATGTCATCAATAAGGTTCTAACATGTTCTGGTACGTGGCACCTGTTACCATGTTCTCAGCAAATATGAACACGATTGTGAATTAGCCCACACCACACGTTTACCTTGGGCGAATTACGGACGTACTGAGAAACTTCAATGGGTTGCTGAGACCTTCATATTCGGCAATTATGACGGTCAACACAACCGTTTATGTGGAAACATGCTTCATTACTAAAAAAAAAATTCGTTTGAGGTAACTTTTATCGGCGTCTATTGCACTCGGCTTCGTTACAGCGAAGTCGACCCGCTTAGGTCGGTCTGTTTCCTTAATTGCACGTCTCATTTGGATTTTGCGAGCATGAAGCTTCGGACGTTTACGAAAGCACAACGTGGATTGTTGCTTTAGGAAGACCAAGTTCCAAACTGAATCGCGTGATGGACTTTTTTAGGACTACGTAAACATGACAGTCTCGCACGCTCAACGTTCTCTTCCGTTGTGCGTGGTCGGCCTTGTGATTTCCTGACGTTCACATTTCCAGTTTCTTCATACTGTTTATACCAACGAGGAATGGTTTTGTCTGTGCGTAGATGTTCTCCACGCGTACGCCGAAAATGACGCTGCACTGCAACGATCGATTCGAGCCAATAGCCAACCTGCAAGAAAGCAATTACTGAATCTCGTGCTTCCTTGTCGGAGGTAAAACTGTACCATCAGCCAACGTACAACTAACTGAGGCTCGAGTACACACAGGAGTGTGGAATCTAGCTTGTCGCCAAATGAATCCAAGACATTCCTGTGTCTCCAAAAATTAAGACAGACACAGATGAAAAAAAAATTTACTTTGTGGCAAACTAGGTGCACGATGTGTCCCCAAAGTCTCAAGCCAAAGACAATTATAAACTGAAGCGGTCTTGATCTCGGGTATTATTGTGATGTTAGCACTTTCAGCACTCGATGAAATCATGCCGTAGCACGCACTGCACTTTCTGATGTACACTAACCGTGACTGCCGCGACGAGACTCACTAGCGGTTTGGTATCCGCGCATGCTCCCAGCTACTTCAAGGTCACCGCAATTACACGTACCAGCACTCTCATGGTTGATGTACAGCTTCTCTCGTTGGCTTCACAGAGATCGACTGCTTATTGCTCGTACAATTTATTACTGGAATCACGGACACCCTTATTCGATGATCCTCTATACCCATGACCAATTAATATTATTAAATTGCTCCTCATGTGTGTGTGAATGTGTGGAGCTGTAAATTGGTGAGTGGATCTATCTGTTTCCTTATTAGATAGCTAAAACCGAAAATCAAAACTTATTTTTAAAGTTCTGTCCAGTCCATATCGATTTGGTCCGAGGTGGACCATGGCTACAAACAGCATCGACCAGCCACTATCGTTATTTCTGTCCAGTCCATATCGACTTGGTCCGAGGTGGACCAAGGCTTCAAACAGCATTGACCAGCCGCTATCATTATTTCTTTCCAGTCCAAATCGACTTAGTCCAAGGTGAACCATTGCTACAAAACAGCATCGACCAGCCGCTACCGTTATTTCTGTCCAGTCCATATCGACCAGCTGCTACCGTTATTTTAAGAGTCCTTACAAGTTATTAAAATGCATTTTCACCGAAAACGTTGTGTTTGTAAATATTATACGTATTTATTCAACGCTGTCATAATTTAACTTGTAGTGTGGCGAATAGTTACAGATTGTTTGCATTGCAGAGAACCACCAATTCAGTTAAAGTTATAAGTTCAAGTGTACATTATCCCACTACACATATATTTATGAATTAAAGGAAGAGAAATATTTAAAAATATGAACCCGAAATTTTAACTTTGGTTGATATACAATTACAGAGATTAAGCCGTTTGATGCATTTGGGATAATCGAGACGTCAAGTCCCAGTCGATGGAACGACTCGCCATGACGAATATCTATATCGATAACGTCACAGCCTAGACTACTTGGAAAGAGGAGAAGCAGAGTAGTGTAAGGAACTATCCTTGTGGGAGGTTAAAGTATTTTTGGCCCCTATCAATATTTGAGAGTGAAGGAAGTAAGCAAGCACAACTTCAGAAGATCCCCTAGAAAACCCGCCAACCATCGGCGTTGTCTGGCACGATTCCCCACATGTAAATATCCGGGAGCTACCCCACCGGGAATCGAACGCGGTTAGACTAGGTGGGAGGCGAGTAGTCGAAACACTACACCACCGCGGCCCTTAATGTGTATTGTGGCAACGCTAAACATTTCTATGTTCGCAGCCTGATACTCGCTAAAAAAAATTGTTGACTCAAACATATTTTGTTTGGCGTAGCAAATTATTTATATCTTTATGAGTAGGAAAACATTTTGTTGTTGAAACCAAATTATTTTGTAGTTCTTATTTGGTTGCCCCAAACAAAAATTTATTTGTCTCAACTGCAGATTTGTTTAGCTCTACGCACATTTAACAGTATCGGTTATTATAAAGATATATATTCCCAACGAGATTCGAACCTTGAACTACTGCGCCTGAGCACCTCAGCTAAAGTGACTGCTGATGGAATTGTAATGTTCTTCAATAAACGAATATCAAGTATTTTACGACATGCACAAATAATGCTGTAAAGTTTTACAGTTTTTTAGTTTCCTTATGAAAACTTTTATGAGGATGTTTATACCAATATTTTGTTGAGTCTGATTTCTTATGGTTCAACACAGAGGTTTAGTTTATTTAAACGTATGCATTTGTTTTAAATCGACTTTAATAATGTTGTAGCTTTTAAAGTTTCATTTACTCAACTGCTGAGACGACTAAATATATTTTTGGCCTTATGCAAACAGATAGTTGGTTGGCTGTTCTCTCAATATGTGTAAATATTTCCACACTGTGTGTGGTTGAACACGTCCATTAAAGTTTGAAATGTCTACTAGATATTCCTTTACATCGAACGTATTGTTAACAGTTATGCTAATGACATCACAATTAAATTAGAACGTTGTTTACGGGATCATCTATTACCTCACAAACACGAGCTTCCGAAAATGGAACGCAGACACCTTCTCGCAGTGTTTTAAAATTGTTAAGAATCTCTAAACAAGTAAAATTATATTTTTTCCCAGTCACGGACTCCTTCTCAATACGAATTGCTGGCCCCCTGAACAACTTTCATAAGTCAGAAAATCTAAATAATTTAGTATACGTTAACTTTTCACCAAGTGTAAAGTGTTGCCTTCGTTTAAAAGAAACTTATATATTTAATAAAATAAAAATTACATATTTTAATAAATTAATTGCTTTCGATGAACATTACTGAATCATAATTATAAACTGTTTTATCTATAGTTAAATGACAACCGCTAAGCATACATAAAATATTAAAAAAAAATTAAATATAAAATACTAATTTTGAGTTTAAAGAGAGGAAACGTCAATAATTCAAGTGACGCCATTTTTTTTTGCCCACACCGAAATATTGTACGCCAGATTTTCTAATAGTAAATTTCGTGACCACATTAGGCTTTGGGAAAGTAAGGATTTGCTTCCGCGCTAAATTCGGCTGGATCGTGTTAAACTCTCAATTCGCGAAATTTTTCTAGAGAACTGAAGCATGCCGACTACAATTCTTTGAAAGTACTTTATCTCTGGGAAGTCCGGAGGCAAAATTCCATTTCAGTGATGGGCGGACGGAGTGAGCGATCACTAACACCTATAATCTCCTGGACTAGTTAGGTGTTAGGTACTCTGACGAATAGATAATGTCTGCAAATAATATTTGCAGAGACCCAACAGTCCTGTATCCTCTACACACTGGAGTAGAGTGAAAATATTTTGGCGGCTCTTAACATCAAAGTCTTGAAAGCCCACGAGGATATCGTGCCGGAACGATGCCGCTGGTTGGCGGGTTTTCTCGGGGATCTCCCATTTCCCCAGCCCTTGCATTCCGTCGCTAATCCATCGTCACCTCGCTTCACCCTCATCTGCTCTCAAGACCTCGATGTTAAGAGCCTCTTAATTCTCTACACACCAATTTTCAAGTGTTTGTCTCTGTTCCTTAATACTGCCAGGGAACTATGCCGTGTTATGTTTTCGACCCCATATTCTATAACAGTTTGTACCCAGAGTTCGGAATAATCTTGCTTAGTAGTTTGTATGTCCGGGTGTTTAAGACAGATTGGCAAGATGAGAAAGTCTTTCGTCCAAGATGACATGGTAACAGAGTCAGTGATCGTGATGTAATTTGGGTTTCAAATAAGAAGATTTTCCTCGAGAATTTTGAGGGGTAGAAGAGCCGAAGGGGTGGTGTCTGCTGATGGAGGGGATGTGGAAGGTAACGCAGGATAGAGGGTGCATGTTGTTATAATGTCTGAGCTGATAACATAGTTTATGACTTTCGAAGGTTATTCCTCGAGCGCCGCTAACGAATGTTTTTTACTATACTCTATATACAACAGCAAGAGCCAGCCGAGCGTCCTTGCTCGAGCGAGGAAGCATCGAAGACTGAACCACCCACCTTCTATTTTTAGAGCAATGGACTCTCCCCGTCTGTTTCGTGCTTCTGCGCATTCTCTTCTCGTTAGGGCGGCACTGTTCTACGGCCTGTTTGCAGCGGTGGCTGGTTCAGTGGTTGCGATGTATATTGGTGTTTCAACGTTGCTGCAGCCAGTTATCAGCCAATGAAACGTTGTTCTACAGTTGATGTCACGCCACGTGTGTAATTGGTGCCTCGCTGCTCGCCAGTGAGCTATTTGTGACAGTTACCGTCGGCTGGATCCACGGTGGACACCGGTTCCTGCTCTGCTGACAGTGTACAGACATGAGCGAGCAGAAGCGACCTTGTAACAGTTCTCGATCCGCCACCGACAGTTTGACACGCCGATCGGGAGCAAACAACAGACTAGTCCCCGCAAAATTGATCAAGCCCCTCCCTTCCGGATTTTGGCCGCCACCCCCTTCTCCGCGCGCTTAAACGCAACACGGTGGGGCGCTCACACTACTAGGTTTAACGGGCGCAAGCCGCTTTCCGAAACACCATCACCAACGCGGGACAAGCCAAAATTAAGTTAACACTGCCAAATAAAACGCTGATGAAATGCTTCGGTCGTCGTTCGTTGGGTCGCATCAACTCGGTGACCAATACTCGCCTGCTGACCTGGTTTCTTTATCTCACTGTCGCTATTAATATCCCTCGGTTGGGGTCGTGGTATCTCTACTGCATTTCTGTCCCGCGAGGTCTAATGAGGAAACGCACCTGTTGACTAGTGCTCGAAGTGTCAAAGTATGATGTTTACCTGTGATTAGGGACATTCAATATAAGCGAAAAGTTTTCCATGCCGACGGATATGGTGTCGTGCGATTATGACATCTTCAGCCGTGGTCAAATGTTCCTCTCTGGTTGCGACGTCCAACTAGTGGTGCAGTCCGTGCTATGTAACAACATCAATGCTCCTTTCGGAAGCTGTGGAAAAGATTGCTGTACTATACAAGTGCATCGCCATGCAGGAGACTATGCAGAAAAGTTAAATTTGCACGTGCTCAGTATCAGGTGGAATAAACGGGTTAATGGGAAACTGNTGCAGGAGACTATGCAGAAAAGTTAAATTTGCACGTGCTCAGTATCAGGTGGAATAAACGGGTTAATGGGAAACTGAATCTGCTTTATGATTTAATTTCGTATTACTTAAATATGGAGAGAGAAGTCAGTGGTAATTATAAAACGTTTGGGTATTGTGCGAGTTTTAACACTGATACGTTACACTCCAGACAAATTATGGCGTGACATTACATCTTGAAATATAACTTCTTTTACTACGCTCTTAACGATTGTAAGCCATCCCTAAATCAAAATAAATACAGAAGAGAATGAACAAACGTTTGTGGTCGTAGTATCTCAAGGACTGAGGATTCTAGGCTGGCGCTCAAAGAATTAGCGAAGATTTTCAGCTAATAATAATTAATAAATTTTAATATAATAGCATTAATCAGAGACATGGCACGGCAACTGACCTCACTTAATGTAACTGACCTGGTGTTGGTCTGAAATAAGGATATGTTGCCAAGGTAGGAATTGTTATGATGTAACCAACAAACTCCTGAACGTGTTTCAAGCGTGTTACTTCTCTACCAGGAACGACTGACCAAAAAAAGGTCATTGCAAGGTCAAATAAAATTCTTGTCTAAAGACTTTGATAAGGTAGTTATGTATGTAAACGGTGGAAAAAGGGAAGAAAATTTTAGAAACGAGATAAGAACGTACGACTGTAGTTACACGTTTTGGAAGTTCGCTGTTAATGAGTAGATCCTCTATCGGTTCGCATTAGAATTCAGTACCAAGAAAGACGAAATATCAGCGTATGTTAGTTTACGTGCATGTCATTGAAATGATGCTAGTCCGATCTCGGAATCAATAGTAACAATTCAGCACTCTGGAAGTTTCATTGCATGTAATAATGTGGAACAGGAGAGTGACTTCTGTCTGCGGCGTAAGCCGATGGGCAGGACTACATGTTTACCGCGGAAAGCTTTACACGCAGGCTAGACTTCAGTATCCTATGTACACACTTGTAGTCTTCATTCGTCTATTGACCGCCGGTCTTTGTGCGAAGAGAGTCTGCTACAAGAGTGAGCCAGTCGGAGTTAATTTACTCCTTTGCTGACCGTCCGTGATTCGCGGGCAGTGAGGTAACACGTGTAACAATTCAAATGACCAATCACGAAGGTCCTTATGAACTAATATGAGTTGGAGCACAACTTGTATTGAAATCGTTTCACGAAAAAAAANGACCAATCACGAAGGTCCTTATGAACTAATATGAGTTGGAGCACAACTTGTATTGAAATCGTTTCACGAAAAAAAGGTACCCGTACCAACGGGCAAATCATAACCGGTTTTACACACTACACGCACTTCTAAGACACTTGCAAGNAAAAAAAGGTACCCGTACCAACGGGCAAATCATAACCGGTTTTACACACTACACGCACTTCTAAGACACTTGCAAGCATGCGTCAGATTATGTGCATAAAAGGGAAGATGTATGTCAGTAAATAATCAGAATGGACTATAATAATAAGAAGATAAGATTATCGCGCTGACGCGAAGTCAACAGGATATACAAAGAGAAAGAACGGAACTATTCAGTAAAATATGGCAAATACACTTACAGTTCAAATAAGTGTAAAGGAAGTAAATGTTCTTCGCCATAAATCGTAATTTTATAAATTCCAACTACAATTGATATCAACTTAATAATGACCAGTCGATTACTGGCAGTTGGGTAGTTTAAATTTTGTGAAATTTTACTGCTGGTGAAAAAATGACGAGACTTAAGCATTTACAGCCGATCTCTTAACCCCTTAACTTACACATTAATTTTTCGTTCAAAATAATGCAAAAGAGAAGATTTTTGATCTGAAAAGTACTTTCGAATTCATTGTTATAACTTACATTATGGGTCCTTAGATTTATATTGGTTTGTGGCACCGACAGGAAACTTAATAAAATTTTGGCGTGCCAACAACAGCCAATAGCAAAAACCAGGAATAATACGCTATCTATATGGGTACTAGCTTATGGCCTTGTACAGCACCGACTATGATTTTACCAATTTTTCAACACATCACACTTGAGAAAGTATACTCAGGATGATACATCACTAGAGACCTGAAGAATTCGCCGATTAATTTTGGGACAAGCTAGAATTTAAAACACGTGCGTTTATATAACTTCAGACATTGGTCCACACGGTGTTTGACACCTCCTGGAGAACGCTGGCCCAATCGTCACCTTCATATGTGAAAGCAGACAACCAATGTGCAGTAGATATCGGCATATATGTACATAAGGCTGTGGAGTCTAGCCTGCAGGTCATTGAACTCGCGAATTTTTCATGTGTCCATACATTAAGTGACTAAGAGGTTATGTTGGCCTAATTTCAATGGAATATTGAAGTTTGCAACTGTAATATTCCTGTTTCTGCACATAAGGCGTTACAACTAAAGGAATGATATCGATATCTGGATTTAAGTTGGCACGTATGGGCAGGGACAGAATGAACAAACCTGTAGGAGCATATTTGAAAATCCTTGACACGTCTCTTTGCAAAAACTCTTACAAAGGAACCGTACCGCACAAACATACGTCATTCTATGGCTGGTCTTCGTCTTGCATTTACCGCTTCTGAATCGTGAATCTCTTGACGTCTGAAAGATTTTGCGAAAGGAAACANGCTGGTCTTCGTCTTGCATTTACCGCTTCTGAATCGTGAATCTCTTGACGTCTGAAAGATTTTGCGAAAGGAAACACATCCTCTTAGAAAAGAAGGTCTGCTGAGAAATGGTATTATCTTCTCTCCCACAAGAATCTCAACCTTGCTCAAAAATTCGGTATTCTGGCAAAATTTTCTGAGGAGCTTACACGTGATGAAGAAAGCAAAGTTGAAGTTGAATCATCTTTTTATGATTGAATTTCTTTCAAGACTTCACCAGAGATGTAGTATATCCAGAAATAAACGAAGCGATCAACTGCAGAGGTCAAAACGAAACCTTTTTCCTGCACGCATGACGAGGGGCATAAAGGTGTTCATGTTTCTCTGTTGCAGGCAGACATATTAGAGGAAATCTACAGATATCGTTGGTACTTTTTTCATCTTTAGTAACGCTCTCGTTTTCTTTGAAGCTTACGAAAGTTCATTAAATTTTTACATCTACGTATCATTTCCCAGTACTGACTCTGTGAGAAAGGAATGAGCTAATCATAGAATGGGTTCGCCCACATAAAAGGAACAGATACACGATTTCGCTTCTATGTACTTATCTTCTCTGTGTTCTCTTCTGTGGTCATTTATTTCCGCTGTGTGTACCAAGGGTGTAGAGTCACTGGCAAACACGAGCACTACTTGTAAAGGCGGGTTCACAAGTTGGCAAACCAACCCGAACGGGCGGAGCAGATGGCACCAAAAGCCAATCAGAGAATTTCTCTGCGCCTCTGCGTTATCCACGAAGGCAACGCCGATAATACCCATAATTGTTTGAGTGGCGTCCATGGCGACCAAAATGGCTGTCATTGAATATAATGTTCTTAGGTTAAAGCTTATGTGTTTATGTGGATGAAAGGCCAACCATTTTACATGCATCGGAAAACAACACGTAAATATAAAGGAAATAAAAATGTACGATATTAAAAGGAGTACTTAAGATATCCGCAGTGCAGCTAATTTTAAATCCAATGCATACTCACTTCCCAGCAGCTGATCGGCAAACCAAACCAATATTGAATTTATGGGCGCGCGAATAACAGAAACTCTGATGCCTGGACAGCGAGAGCGGCCAACATGTGATTCCACCTTAACTGTTCATAATCACCTGCTGAGTCTTGTCATCCCTTGCATCAGTGTTCGAATGGATGAAACAATACAAAAATATTAAACTTTCCGTGAAATTTCCATGTTTCTATTCTTTGAAACATTTATTATAAATTTTTTTTTGTGTAGATTTTTATAAAATTTGATTTAAAACACACCCATTGCAAAACGTATTAGTAAAATATTATTTAAAGGAAAATATTATAACTTTTATTTAAATTATGAATTAAGTTGAGAGATTCGGGCGGTTCTTAACTGCGAAGTCTTGTGAGCCAGTGATAGCAAAAATGAGGTGAGAATGGAGCAGTACCAGAATGCCAAGGATGGAGGAAACTGGATATCCCTGAGAAAACCCACCGACCAACGGCATCGTCCGGCGAGATTCTCACTTGCGAAAATCCGCGACTGGTGCGGCCGGGATGGAACCCGGTTCGCGTTGGTGGGAGGCGAGCATACTAACCGCTTAGCCACCGCGGCACCACTTAAATGTTGGTATACTAAGAAATATTATGGATGAATATAGGTACATCTATGTTAAGTGTTCGCTACACTTATCACTAGAGACCTGAAAAATTCGCGAGTTCAGTGACCTGCAGGCTAGACTCGACAGACTTATTTGCATATTTGTCAATATCAACTGCACATTGGTTATCTACTGCCACAGTGGAAGGCTACTATTGGACCAGTGTTTTCCAGGAGGTGTCAAACACCATGTGGACCAATGTCTTTGGTTATATAAACACACGTGTTTGGAATTCTATCTTATCCCAAAATGAATCCGCGAATTCTTCAGGTCTCTACTAATCACTGATAATAGCAATGGATGCCTGATCACATAGCTAGAGGCCCAGTTTCTAGCAGCTCGGTACAGTTCCTGCACACTGCAGAATAGACCACCGCGCAGAAAATAACCGCAACTTTTCGGAAATGTAATTTTAGGATATTAAAAAGTAGCCTTTATTAAAAGGGGAGGGAATTTTCTTTCATCCGTTGGGAGTGAACACAGGGCTGCCGAAGTTGTGGAGAAAAGATACAGAGAGAGGTAAATTCTCCGGCTTATCCCCTTTAGTTGGAACACTGCCTTGCATGGCGCTGGGCCATACGCCACTTTTGCGCCGACAGACAGAGGGCCATTCAATCTGCCGGGCGCATGAGCGAAGGGGGATACGCTATCCTTGAGCCAAGTAACGTTCCATAGGCATTGCCGTCAGCACCTTCGCGACGCCTCTCTGAACAAGCGGATGGAATTCCGAAATAGGGAACAAGCC
The DNA here is from genome assembly GCA_002778355.1 of Clitarchus hookeri. Taxonomy (NCBI): domain Eukaryota; kingdom Metazoa; phylum Arthropoda; class Insecta; order Phasmatodea; family Phasmatidae; genus Clitarchus; species Clitarchus hookeri. Next base: position 232,198 of record NQII01003960.1, read on the forward strand.
ATCGCGGCAAACGGCTTCCCTGACGCGACTGTCTTGCGAGAGAAAAAAACATTCATTCTCGACGAGACGTGGCGAGAAAGATGTTGTTCTCATAAAGTGTGAATTTTTTTTTGTTGTGGGCGTATATATGTGTGTAAGAGGAAATTTCCTTATAGGCTGTTTACGGTAAACTGAGCACTTTTTAAAGCCATCCTTAATATTTTCTTGAATGCACATCTTGTATCCTTCCGCCATATGTAAAATTAGAATTGCCGTGGGCTTTATCACTTTATTCATACTTCGATCAAGTGCAATTGTGAATATGTTAGAAAAGACAATATTTACTAAATTTGCTTACGTTAAACTTATGCCTAAAAATAAAACAGAAAGTGAATTAAATAAATTTAAGTATTCAGAAGTACTTACCTACCACTTTTAGTACAACGTTAAACAAGGGACTTATTAACCTCTGTCGTTCCACTAGAGGTCGCGGTGGCTGAGCTGTTATCATGCTTGCCTCCCACCAAGGCGAGCCAGGTTCAATCCCCGGCCGGGCCACTCCCGGATTTTTCGCACGTGGAATTCGGGTCTGATGATACCACTGGCAGGCGGGTTTTCTCGGGGATCTCCCGTCAACCCCTTTCTTGCATTCCGGCGCTGCTCCATGCTCACCTTGCTTCACCCTCATCGGCTCTCAAGACCTCGGTGTTAAGATCCGCCCAAATCTCTTCACTCTCTCACTTAAGTCCTCTGTGNTCCTCTGCGGTCATACATATAGTTTCCAAGTTAAAACAATGCTCTGTTGTGATACACAAATATGATAAGACGTTATCATTAATCCAGTGCATCTTGAGCAGGGTGACATTGTGTAAACCCACTAATCTTGCAGTCCGGGGGAACCGGGTTCCATTCCCGGACCAAATATGGATTTAACGTTTTAATGATTTTTTTTAGAAACCTCTCGAGATAAAATCCTGAATGGTTCCTTAACCCTTCGAAGAAGGCAAAAATTTGACTGGCACGAAAGACAAGGTTGAAGAGAGCTCCTTATTTTCTCCACTACGGCAATTTAAGTTGTGTTGGTCCCTGCATTTCCACTTGCCTTCGTCCTATTGCTATTGGCTACTCAGGACACGCCTACTGCACTCTGTGACGTTTATTATTGGTTGCTCGTCGACCAATGAGTTCGTGATTTGACTGTGTGCTATTTAATGTGCAGCGACGCATGTAGCAGTTTTTGCAATCCATCGTGTTCAATTGAGCAATTGTTAAAATTAACACTTTTGTTATTACGAATTGAAATATTGACTAGCTGTAATTTTTAAATTGGATTCCAATATCGGCCAGCAAAACAGTAGAACAATAGAATTGTAGTTTTTTGTCATTAAGAGCAAATAAATTTCTATATAAACATATCCCCGTGTATATACGTGCATAATACTCCAGGGGTTAAATTAAGGTCTATCCTATGTTATATTTGTAGGGGATAGCGTATTTTTGAAAAACAATATTTCCAAACATGATAAACTTCGGTGTTCTATTCGTTTTACCGAAGCATTAGTGGCTGCGCGCCTTTATGAGACGACCTTTTATAAACTCGAAAAGTGTCAGTCAGAATTACGTTATTGCGTAATTGAATGTCTGTGATTCGCAGGGAGACGTATAAAAGGCGTAACCATTAATATAATCCAGTAACGAAAGTTAAAATGATCTAAACTGATTTAAANGCAGGGAGACGTATAAAAGGCGTAACCATTAATATAATCCAGTAACGAAAGTTAAAATGATCTAAACTGATTTAATATACAAATCGTTGTCAGATGATTTTTGTGAAAAATTACGTATCTTTTCTGATTGTCCTAGTACTCGGTTCTTCTGATCTCCAGTAAAATATCAGTTGACATAAATAAAAATGAATCACATTTTACAAAATTGGTCTTTACAGTGCAACCGAGTCATTAAATGCGAATACTTCCCATGAAAATTTAAATTCTTATAAAATTCATTTTTACCTAAAATAGTGATAAAATCCAGTACAATTTTTGTTAATATTTTTATAGCACAGGATTACGAACAAAATAATTTGGGATTTAGTGATTTCCTGTTCATATCGCCGTTCAACTAACTGCTAGGTTCTTACAGAATTTGGTATAACAGATAGACGAAATCTTCGAAATTTAAATGTGATATTTAACGGAATTTACAGTTCAAATGGAATGGTTTTTGTCTCGTGCCTTTGGCAAAGACACAAACTAAAATTAAATTATTTCAATTTTCCTTTTAAAAATAATGATGAAAAAGCGTGACGTCTATTTAAACTCTCCGTAATTCGACAAAAGAATGAATCGAATTTCTTAATCCATTTGGCTTTTCTGTTTCCCAAATATATGTACCGTGCCGCGAAAACTTACAAACGTTTGTGGACTTTCGGTATTTGGAAAATAATACAAACAACGTTTGGGGTAAAATTTTTTTTTAAAATAGCTTAACATCATAAATTTGTGTATAAACAAAGGCGTTAATATTTGACTGAGAATAAAATTATGAAGTTTCAAATTTTATTTTGTATTCTAAATCTTATGGTGAAATTAAAGTAATATTCAGAATATTAAATATGAACATTCATTTAATAACAATTCTACCAACAATCAAATACAGCTTACTTCATGCACACGTTCCACGGGGCTGTTTCACCCAACACAGCGCAACATCCTCTTGTTCCATCCAAAAAATAAAAAAAAAAACATCAAAGCAAGCACCATCATGAACGCAGAATACCTGAGACTGTAATATTCACAAACGCTTTGTCCCGCCCGTGCGCTAAATATGAGGAAGATTCATTTTCGTCGTCAACAATGACTTCTCTTCAACATTTCTCATGCTGGGAATAACATTTCCTTTTTTAATTTATGTGGTGATATCGTGTTCACTTCTAACAAGGATGTTGTGTATTTCACCTTGGTTACTGTTTTGCTCGTAAGTAAACTCTAATACGTGACTCGTACACTACTATAAACTAATTGGCGCTCCATTATTATATTTAATTATGCTTTATGTTCTGCTGTGAGATAAAATTTAATGCGTCCTTGTGTATGTTATACTCATAAAAATGGAAATTTTCTGCTTTTGTTCTGAAAACTAATCATTAGTGAGTAGGTATCCGTTGCGCCATTCTGCAAAACCCTAATTTTTACAGCTAATTTTCTTTCATTTGACATACAATTATATTATCCAAACATTTGTATTTACTATTCACGGAAACTTGAGAACTTTTCAAAGTCCTGGTTAGTGTGTACTTGTATGCCTATTGTTTATTTTTCCGCCATATGCAAACTTCACTTTGCATGAGCCCGATTTCTTTATTCATGCGTCTGATATGCAAAGTTGCGAAATTATTGAAAATGTATACATTTCATAAATTTCCTATTTCTTACATTAACGTACATTAAAAATCAGAACGGAAAATATATGATATCTTAAGTATGCTGCTCGTTAAAAGGTATCACTGTTAACACTTTAATTCTTTGAAATCCAAGCATTATAAATTAGTATTTACCAATTAAAGGTTTTAATTCACTCACAGGAGGATCTTACGTTATTCTGTTTACTTTGATGCCTTACCATTCCGAAATTCATGATGTACACACTACAATCTGTTTTCTCATAAATCATATTCACAAAACAATTGCACTTATTTGATTGAGGCACCTCAAAGTTTGGAAGAAAAACAGTCCCGTCTAACCAAAAATACAGCAGTACTCTACTAAGGTCTTTAAAGCTTTCTAATATAAACTACTATGTTCAAATTGGTTCATGACATCTCTGGACTTCAGTGATGAGGTGTTTCTTGTGGGGAACTGTATTCGGTAACTATGTAATCAATTGTCATGTACGTTATACTTGTTCTAGTTAAATTTTTAATTGTACTTCATCAAATTCCTGGTCAGCCAAGAAGTACAAAAACCTTAGCAAAAAACATTTAAAAACCTTACATTGATTTAAAAAATATGTAAAATAACAAAGAAATCAACTTCAGAAGTTCTGTCGTAAAACAGCTACATTTAGATTGGCAAACATTCTGATTACTTTTAAGATTATACCTGATTTTAATTTTAAAATACTGACGTGTGATATGTTTACAGTAAGTGAATATCTAATCTTAACTAATATTTTTAATGCGAAAGTGTGTTTGTTGGTTTGTTTGTCCTTATTTCACGTCGCAACGGAGCAACAGATCGACGTGATTTTTTGTACAGAGATAGTTAGAAGGCCGGGAAGTGACATAGGCTACTTTTTATCTGTAGAAAATATCTCATTCCCTCGGGGAAATTCTTATCGGAAAATGAAAAAGAACACAAACGGAATAACAATGCAACGTCGCAACCGAGCAACAGATCGAAGTAATTTCTTGCACAGAAATAGCGTGAGGGCTGAAAGGTGATATTGGCTGATTTTTATCGCGAGATGATATTTAAAAAAATTTACAGAGAATCAAGTCGGAAAAAAGTTTTCTGCCAGTGCGCTCTCTTGCAATACGCTACTTAAACAGTTAAATATGGAACAATATCATGTAGTAAAGAAGTGTGTAGAATAAAAATACATTAAAAAAACTCCGCTGTAGCATATATCTATTTATAACAGAGAAATACTAATAAGTGTTTTTACCATTTAATTCACCGAAACGTTGAGTTTTATAATATGTATAGAGTATAGAAAATTAACACTTAGTAATATTCAACTTTGATTTTTAAAAAAAACCTAAACCATAATTCTGTATTCCCCGCGAGCTGAGCCGCGGGCACAGCAAGTATTAAATTATTTTAAATACGAGTAGACTCTTAATAAAATTTAAAAGGTTTTACCGAAGAACAACGTACGCAATCAGTAGCTAGATNTTACCGAAGAACAACGTACGCAATCAGTAGCTAGATTTTTATAAGCGTTCCTTGTTTCGGAGATTAGTTTTTGCAAAAAAAATATAACGTGGTGTTTCTGCTGATAAACAATTTCTTAAAAAAAAAAAAAATTTCTTTAATTACACCGATAATTTATATGAGTAAAGAGAAACGTAACAAGAATATTTCTTTGTTGCATCAGGCTCCATGTCCAAGACAAATGGAGGCATCTCGCAAATTTTGCTAAGTGTAATCATTTTCTAATGGCCACTTCAAGAAGC
>NQII01003961.1:0-56956 GCA_002778355.1 Clitarchus hookeri
CAGGCGTGAGTAAACTGCAGGTTTCTCCTACACTGCGAGACGCATACAAGTTGGAAGCCTTCCTGGGTTAAGTAGACTGTTAAAGAGGGCACTGTGACAGAAGGTCACAAATACTGTGCCCTTACTTGCACTACTTAAGAAGGATGCTGAATGGTGTTAGTCCCTATAGTGCGGTACTGCATTTTGTGGGTTAAAGAGCTGGTATGTACACTGAGGTGACAAAAGTCATACGATAGCAATATGATAATATACAGATGGCAGTATTACCGCGTTCAAAATGTACAAATGGGCAATGCATTGGTTGGGCTTTCATTTGTANGATAATATACAGATGGCAGTATTACCGCGTTCAAAATGTACAAATGGGCAATGCATTGGTTGGGCTTTCATTTGTTGCCAAGTGATTCATGTGAAAATGTTTCTGACATCATTATGGCCGCACGAATCAAATTAACATACTTTGAACGCGGAATGGTAGTTGGAGCTCGACGCATGGGACATTCCATTTCGGAAATGGTTAGGGAATTAAACATTCCGAGATCCACAGTGTCAAGAGTGTGCCGAGAATATCTAATTTCAGGCATAACCTCCCACCATGGGCAACGCAGTGGCCGACCGCCTGCACTTAATGACCGAGACCAACGACGTGTGCGCAGAATGGTCAGTGTTAACAGACATCAACACTGTGTGAAATAACCGCAGTAATCAATGTGGGACGTGTCCGTTAGAGAATGTGCTGCAAACTTTGGCTATACTGGGCTATACCAGCAGAAGACCGACTCGAGTGCCTTTACTAACTGCACATGANATTTCAGGCATAACCTCCCACCATGGGCAACGCAGTGGCCGACCGCCTGCACTTAATGACCGAGACCAACGACGTGTGCGCAGAATGGTCAGTGTTAACAGACAAGCAACACTGCATTAAATAACCGCAGGAATCAATGTCGGACGTACGACGGACGTGTCCGTTAGGAGAGTGCGGCGAACTTTGGCTATACTGGGCTATACCAGCAGAAGACCGACTCGAGTGCCTTTACTAACTGCACATGATCGCCTGCAGCTCCTCTCCTGGGCTCGTGACCATATCGGTTGGACTCTAGACGACTGGAAAAACGTGGCTTGGTCAGATGAGTCCCGATTTCAGTTGATAAGAGCTGATGGTAGGGTTCGAGTGTAGCGCAGACCCCAGGAATCCATGTACCAGAGTTGTCAACAAGGAACTCTGCAAGATGGTGTTGTCTCCATAATGGTGTGGGCTGTTATTATATGGATTGGACTGGGTCCTCTGGTCCAACTGAACCGATCATTGATTCGAAAGGGTTATGTTCAACTAATTGGAGACAACTTGAAACATTCATGTACTTCATGTACCCAAACAACGATTGACTTTTTAAGGATGACAATGCACCATGTCACCGGGCCACAACTGTTCGCGATTTCTTTGAAGAACATTCTAGACAATTCCAGAGCATGATTTGGCTACCAAGATCGCCCGACATGAATCCCATCGAACATTTATGGGACATCGTCAAGAGGTCAGTTCGTGCACAGAATCCTGCACCGGCAACACTTTCGCAATAATGGACGTATATAGAAAAAGCATGGTTCAATATTTCGGCCAACGACTTGTTGAGTTCATGCCTCGTTTAATTGCTGCAGTTAGCAGGGCAAAAGGAGGTCCATCACGATATTTGGAGGTATTCCATGACTTTTGTCGCCTCAGTGTAGAAGAGCGGGTACTTCACCATCCAGGCCGAGGTCACCGTTATCATTTGTCTACATATGCATCTGATTTCGCTGTTTAGGCCAGAGACGCACAGTTGTAGGAAGGCGATGGAGAAACGATTGTAGCCATTGCTATCCGCTCGCAACTAAGTGCAGAGAAAAATTAAATTGTTACTGAAAAGGAAGCGTTATCAATTGTTTGTTTCCTAACAAAATTTCGTGACTTGCTCATTGGCGGAGAAATCATTTTGTTTATTGATCATCAATAAATCACGTCCTTGGTAGCGAGAAGCATTTTCGGCAGCCGATTAGCACATGTGGCACTGTTAATACAAGCGTATGACCTGGAAATATAGCATATTAAAGAGCAGAACAATAACGTCGAAGACGCGCTTACTTGTGCACTATTTGAGCTTCTCCACGAGCACGTGGGCTATACGGTGGTATAGTGGTTAGACTGCGCGCCTCCCAGCGAGGCGAACCGGGTTACATTCCCGGCGTGGGAGCTCCAGGATTGTCGCATGTGGGAATCGTGCCAGACGATGCCGCTGGTTGGCCGGTTTTTTCGGGGATCTTCTGCATCCCCCGTCCTTTCATTCCGGAGCTGCTACATACTCACCTCGCTTCACCCTCACTGGATCCTAAGACCTCGATGTTAAGAGCCCTCAAAATCTCTCCACTCCACTCGACAGGCCCGAACAAACATCTCTTGTAAAACCCCCCGAGCTGACGGTACTGGAATTTCGTAAGAAGACTACATTATTATTACGAGACGTTATGTCAAAAGTCGGCTAGCTACAAACAGAATGCTGTCTGTCATGCGCTTAGTAAAATTACTAAGCATTGTACGACCAATTTGGTGACGGCATTATGGGTGATTGGCTCCCTGCTTAAATGTCGCTGGTTGAATCTCGAAGTCGAAGTATGGTACTTGCCCTAGCCAGTCAGGAAGATTGCTTCCACCTGTCATAGTTCGATGGCATGGAAGGAACATGCAAAAAATTAAAACGAACACATTTTCGCCAACGTAAGCTTGCTTCTCAATCCTTCTGTGTATTTCTTCAGTGTGTTATTTCTGCGTATACTCACTGTTAGCAGTAACCATTTACGCAATCTACGTTTTTCTTCAAGTCTAATTCTTGCTGTTTATTATTATTATAATTTACCTTTGATTGGTAATGTTTTTTCATTTGCCTCCTTTGGCTTTTATTTTTTCAAAACCTCTTATCAGTTTGCTCTTCCGTAATGAGATTTCCATTACAAATGTGTCAGAGGGTCAATTTTATACAGTAAGGGAAAAATTATTGATCGCTGTAATTTAAACTGAAACAAAGCGCGCCAGTTTAACTTAATCCTCCTCTTCTTTTTCCGCAAACATCTACTGTATTAATAAAAAATCTGAAGACACAGTCGCGGATGGAAATAGCATTTTTTTTTTCGCAATCAACAGTTTTTAAAGAATCTGCAAAGATTACTTTTGAGTTATTACCCATAAGATATTAACACATTTTTAAGTTTATTTTACATTTCCACTGACTTGGCAATATGAAAAAAATGGCAAAATATTTTCCTTACTTTGTGCAAAATAAATTACGGATTATACCTAAACAGTATTAATATAAGCAGTTCACCTAATAATATATTAGAAATGAAAGATAGTTTGGGTAAACATCATGGTTAAATAAGCGAAACTCAAAATATGACTGTAACCTAGACAAATCACTGAGAACAAATGATCCTGAAATATATATAAAACAACTACAACTGAGAACAAAATGTGTTTAATTAGAAGGGTCTGAAACAAATATTTGATAGGAAGTTTCCAGACAGGAGGAAGACAAACACTCGATACATCAAGCAGTATATTATTAATCTATTTTATTTTTCGAGCAGTTATTAGACCCACTCATGCAGGTCTAACTGGTCAACTACACGTGACAAACTGCAGTACTAAAGAATACAGAGATATTAAAATATATAAGTTACATTTGATTACAATTGCACTTATATAAGGAAAAATTTGAAACGATATCGTGTAACTACTTTGAAAATTTATAATAAAACCTACTCACAGTGAGAGCAATAGCTAGTCTTAAGTACTTCCGTTGTTCTAACATAGACTCCTCAGAATAATAAAACCGCTGTCTGGAGCTTAAACTTTCTTTTTTTAAATATTCGTGTTATAATTTTTGTATAGGTGAACGATATTTGAAATTACCTCCCTAATATTAACTGCACTTTTTTGATTAAATCAAGCGCCTCTTTAGCTCAGAGGTAGAGCGCTGGTCTTGTAAACCAGGGGTCGTGAGTTCGATACTCATAGGAGGCAAATTCAAAGAACACATATTTCTGTAACTTCTTAGTGCTTTCGTATTTTGGAAAGATTATAATTACAGTATGTTGAACACTTCCAGAACGGTTAAGGTTTAGTTTAATAACGACAACATGTAAACCCGTCTACATGAAATTTCCTTTGAATAAATACTTTACACATAATATATACAATTTTGGCTTTGTCTCATACATTTTTGTGTGAGTAGTACAAACACGCGACTGTTTCGAAGATAATTGTTTGTGTCACACAGCCCAATTCGTGATTCACAAAAATATATATTATATATCACAGTAAGTATACATTTTTCTATTAAATTTTGAAAAAATATAAAAATTCAAGAATCTGGAACTTAAAAATCTCGTACAAACCTTCCGAGAATTTTTTTAAAATTTCGTTATGATTACTAATAATTGAAAATTTATAAATTTTTAAGTCAATTTTATTTTCAATATTTCATATGTTTGGTATGCTTATGAAAGGGAATGATTGTTTCTGCATAAATTCACAGTCTTACTATTTCATTGAATTATTTCGTCATTTTACGTTTAACGTACTATTTACACAAACAATCCAATCATCAGATAAAAGAATGTTAAATACGTACCAGGTATGCAACGATTTTATTTTATGTAATGCTCTCAGCGTAGGTAGATTAATTTAAGATAAAATGTCCTTTCAAAAACGGTTTTAAGCAATTGCATACATATGACGCGTTTTGGTTGTTTCTTATTCGAAGGACTCCAAAAACCATCCTTTGAGCCTTTGACAGAGGCATTAATTTAGGTGAATCTCACAAACATTATTTAAAGTCAGATCGAAGCATTAATATTCTCTACTAATAGTAGGAAAATTCTTTGAACCAACAGGAAAATTCTACCTTACGATAGCAAAACAGAAAAGTGCATCGAAAAACTAAGATTTTTTTATATCATAAGTTTAACTGGAAAAAAGTGCGATAACATTTGATCTATGGTAAACCATTACAAAATATATTAAATAATTGAACTTTTGAATGTGAGTAAAATAGTGTTTCCTTCTAATGACTCGTTCTGAATTTGGTAAGAGTAGCAGAAAAATATCAGATGACTTTCCATTACAAGCACGTTGCCTCCTGTGAGGTTCGAGCTCACGACCCCAGGTCTACGAAACCAGTGCTCTACCTCTGAGCAAGAGACGCAGGTAGAGACAATGGTCTTTTATGATAAGAATATTCCAAAAATAATCAAGTGGTAAGAGAGACTTGTGGCGACATTACACGAAAAAATCACCTTTTAACTATGGATGCTACGTAAATCACTGTATTCGGTCATTTATTTGTAACATAGCAATAACATTCCGTTTTAATAAAAAAAAGTGCCCGATAACTCATATTGATTATATTCCATACTCGATCATCAATGTTCTCGTGGCCTTCTGTTTCGAATAACCATTCCAGTCATGGTTTATCAGGCGAGAATGTACAGTAGTAAACACTGAGACTCGCATTTGAGAGAACATAGGTTCCCTTCCTTGCCCGGCCATCCTTATTAAGGTATTCCATGGTTCTCCGATATCACTCTGTTTACGAACGTAATACTATGGCGAACCATTTATCTGTACGTCTTCGCATGGGTATGTTCAACGAATTTTAGTGCCATTTATCTTCTTCAACTGAATATCTCCTATATTCAAGACATACTCTTTCAGGATAGCAGACACACGAGTAAAATGAACCGAAGTGCCCTATATGTTAGTTATATGAAAATTATGGGTTATTTTAATTTGTTTCTGTGCTAAATAACATTATTTGACAGTAGAAATAAACTGTTAATTTCATATCCTTATAATAGCTCAAAATATAAATAATAAGACATAATATAATGTATTACCTTCAATTTACTAGACGTAGTGGCATTGCTCTATCTACCCTTATTTCCCGTCATTAGGTCTATAACAATTGTTTAGTGAAATTGACCAGTACAAAGTTACAGAATTGCGTTTGTTCAACAACTGAAAACGTTCCACAAAAACCTTCTGTAATATAAAAAAATCTGAAGACTNAAAAACCTACTGTAATATTTAAAAAATCTGAATATTCAGGCGCAGATGGAAATATCATTTTTTTTCTCCAACAACAATTTTTAAAGAATCTGCAAAGAATAATTTTGAGTTATAACCTATGCTATATCAACTTATTTTTACGTTTATTGAACATTTTCACTTATTTGGCACTATGAAAAAACCACGAAATATTTTCCTTACTTTGTGAAAAAGAAATTGCGGACTATAACTAAACAGTATCAATATAAGCAATTCACCTAATAATATTTTATAAATGAAATAAAGTTTGGGTAAACATCCTGGTTAAAGGAGCGAAACTCAAACTATGACAGTAACCTAGACAACTCACTGAGAACAAATGTTCCTACAATATATATAACAACTACAACTGAGAACGAGATGTGTTTATTTAGAATAGTCTGAGAAAAATATTTGTAAGGAAGTTTCCAGACAGGAGGAAGACAAACACTAGAAACATCAAGCAGTATATTATTAATCTGTTTATTTTATTTTTCGAGCAGTTATTAGTCCCACTCATGCAGGTCTAACTGGTCAACTACACGTGACAAACTAAAGTACTAAACAATACAGATATATTAAAATATATAAGTACCACTGATTACAATTGCACTTTCATAGAGAGCAGTTTAGAAACGATATCGTGTAACTACTTTGGAAATTTATAATAAAGCCGACTCACATTGAGAGCAATAGCTAGTCTTAAGTACTTTCGTTGTTCTAACATAGACTCCTCAGAATAATAAAACCGCTGTCTGGAGCTTTAACTTTTCTTTTTTTTAACATTCGTGTTATAATTTTTGTATAGGTGACCGATATTTGATATTATCTCCATTATATGAACTGCACTTTTTTAATCAAATCAAGCGCCTCTTTAGCTCAGTGGTAGAGCACTGGTCTAGTAAACCAGGGGTCGTGAGTTCGATTCTCACAGGAGGCATTTACAAAATAACGCATATATCAGAAAATTCTTAGTGCTTTCGTATTTTTTGGCATATTAAAATAGCAGTATGCTGAATAGTTCCAGAATGGTTAAGGATTTGTTTGATAACATTGCCGTATCAATCCGTTTGAATGAAATTCCCCTTGAATAAATACTTTACACATAATATATACCATTTAGGCTTTATTTCATACATTTCTGTGTGTGCAGTACAGCACGGGAATGTTTCGAAGATAATTTTTGTATCACACAGCCCAATTCGTACTTCCCAAAAATATATATTATAAATCACAGTAAGTATACATTTTTTCTTTTAAATATTGATAAAACTTACTAATCCAAGAAGTATGAATTTTAAATAATAATCTGGCACAAGCCTTAAGAGCATTTTTTTTAGTTAAGTAAATATTTATGGATAATTTAAAATTTTAAAATTTTTAAGTCAGTTTTATTTTCAATATTTTGTATGAAAAAATTGTTATTCTTATGAAAGGGAATGATTTTTTTGAATAAATTCACAGTCTTACTATTTCATTGAATTATTTTGTCATTTTACGTACAAAGTACTTTACACAATCAATGCAAATATCAGATAAAAGAATGTTAAAAACGGAAGAGGTATGCATCGATCTAATTTTATGTAATGCTCTCAGCGTAAGTAAGATTAATTTGAGATAAAGTGTCCTTTAAAAACACGGTTTAAGCAATTGCATACATATCAAGCGTTTGGTTGTTTCTTATTCGAAGGACTCCAAAAACCATCCTTTGTGTATTTGACAAAGGCTTTAATTTAGATGAAACCCACAGACATTTTTTAATGTCAGATCGCAGCAATAATCTTCACTTAGTAGTGAAGATTATAGTATGAAACTTCTTTGAACAAACAGGAAAATTCTACCTCACGATAGCAGAACAGAGCAATGTAACGAAAAACTACGTCCATTTAAATCACACATGTAACTGGAAAAGAGTGCGCTTATATTTTAAACTATGACAAATAATTACAAAATACATTAAACAATTGTGCTTTTCGAATTTGATTAAAATTGTATTTCCTTCTAATGTCATGTTCCGAATTTGGTATAATCATAAGTGTGTGTGCGTGAGACAAAGAGAGAGAGACAGTAAGAGAGAGAGTATATGTTAGAGAGAGATAGAGTAGTAGTTTTGGTTTAGGTGTTTTGATATATTTCAATTTTCTCCAGAGATGAATTGAAACTACTCCATAGGCTCTTTAATTACAATATTAAATTACCCTCTTTAAACACAAAATGAAGTGTTTCCTAATAATAGTGTCACGTTAAAAGTAATTAACGAACATTTTTAATAACAATGAATACTATGAAATAAAATAATTAAAAAACATTCCAATCAATCCGGTAAAGACAAGTATAAGACCTTTAGTAGCGAAACAAACATTATACTTACAAATGTATGCACACAATTATGATATTATTTTTATCAATTTAGTGCAGTCAGAGTTTTGGAAAATATTTCAAACGCTAGCACTAACGAAGTGTACGGCATAAAGTAACACTCCCAAAAATTGATTTCAATTATTATAATTGTAATTTTATTAAAATAGAAAATATTTTGCAAAATAATTAACTTTGTAAGACACTCCATAAAACTGTTTGTGTTTGTATACGATATTGTAATATATATATAACCAATGTGCTCACTACGCGATGTCTGAAACGCAACAACAGAATGTTAAAAAATATACCACATATGGTATATTATTACAAAATAACTTCAAACAAAATTTATGATTGTCTACATTGGTTATATTGACGATACCAGCTTACAGTTATAAATTAAATTTAAAAAAGTGTTTGGCTTATCTAATACAGAATGACAAAAAAAACGAATAACATGTATACTATTTTAGACGCCGAAGTAAAGAAATAAACGTAATAGAATCACTGGGTTATTAATTTATTTTTTTTAACTCGTTTTTGTCTTAGGTGTTTCAATTGGCAACTTCGCGTCGTGAATATTTCAGAGGACTCCTGCTGATTGCTTTTACAACCGCGGTTACTGACCTTCTTCACTAGTGGCTGTTGCTGAACTTCCAGAATGCTGTCTGTCATTGGCTTAATCCATCTATTAACGATTGTTCCACTAATTTGGTGTAGACATTATGGGTGATTGGCTCCCTGCTTAAATAAAGCCGGTTGACTCATGCTGTCGAAGTTTGGTTGTTACCCTAGCTCGCCAGGAACATTATTTCACCTGTCATATTTCGATGGCATGGAAGGAACCTGCAAAAAACTTAAACCGAACACACTTTAGCCAACGTAAGGTTGCTTCTGACTCCTTCTGTGTATTCCTTCAGTCTGTTCTCTCTGCGTATACTCATTGTTAGCAGTAACCATTTACGTGGTCTACGTTATACTTTAATTCCACTTATTGCTGTTTATTCCTATTATAATTTACCTTCGATTGGTAATGTATTCATTTTTCTTCTTTGGCTTTTATTTTTTGAAAACCTCTTATCAGTTTGCTCTTCTGTAATGAGATTTCCATTGCAAATGTGTCAGAAGGTCAATTTTAAAAAGTAAGGGAAAAATTATTGATCGCTGTAATTTAAGCTGAAAAAAACGCACCACTTAATCTTTGAAACGTGAGAAGTTCATTGGGTAAGAATTGCGCTGTATTCACACCCTGAGAAATATCCTCGGGGGAAGTCCCTAGTTATAAGGATACGCAGGGAAGAACCGAATTCGAGTGAAAGAGGGAAAGTCCCGAGAAATAGCCGCTATAAGCCCTCGGCGAAAGAATCAAGGGAACCCCCTTACGAGATTAGTGCAGGCACAGCTCCCAGGAACCCCCGAGGCGCTTGCTGCACCCCTCCCTCCAACATAGTACGAGCGCATGTGCACGAGACACTAAATCCTACACAATAAACGCGCAAGGTACATGCGGTGATTCCCAATTTCTCTCGAGACAAACTGCTGCCAGCCAACTTGAATATAGCAGGAGATGGGTTAAATTCGGNCAATTTCTCTCGAGACAAACTGCTGCCAGCCAACTTGAATATAGCAGGAGATGGGTTAAATTCGGGTGGAGCGAATAAACGAGTCAGTTGTCGTCAGGGAGTTGTGATCAGTCAGTTGTGGTCCAGCAGTCGTGATCAGTTGTGGACGAGGAGCTATTCGGCAGCCCCGATACTAGACAAAGAAGGCAGTTAGGCGGAATGCAGTGGTATCACAGAGCCGGAGTTCGGACCCGGCTCAGGCAGTAATGTACTATCAGTTGTTCGCAGTCAGTTGTTCAACCGAGACGGGAGTTCGGCGGTACAGCCGCGAGATGAGATAGATGCAGTCGAAATGGTAGGCGAATCAGAAACGGGAGTAATCTGTCGTGTGACGAGAACAGTGCCGAGAATATGAGTAGATTTCCGGAGACGCGTGGCAGCCCCAGTACGGGAGGCACCATTCCCCGAGAAAACGTAGTCAGGCGCCGTATGGCAAAGAGGCGAGCATTCAGTCAGTCGGTGTGTCAATAGTGACGTTACCGATGAGAGAACCCAGGAATAGCCGAAACTTCATGTATTAATTCCCGAAACAAACCCAGTAAAAGTACCGAGAACTTATGAGATCATTTTCCGAAAACGTAGTGGCAGTTTCCGCGGTGAGGGGTGTAGAAACGCGAGCCGGAAGCTGGAGTAGTAGGATGCACTCTAAAACCAGGAATGCCAGCCGGGGTCGCAGGGAAATTACAAGTCACGGGAAACAAATACCGGATTTCAGAGATAATCAGTCAAAGCCGCAGGAAAGAGCCAACTTAGTACAGCATGCCAACGAGAACAAGTCCGAGGAACTAAGAAATAGGGCCATCCAACTCACCAGACCTAGCTACCAACGAAGACAACTCACTAAAAGCCGCAGTCAGAGATGAGTAGAGAAGCGTCTCCTTTCAACAACCTTCCCCAACGCATTATATTCAGCCCACCAACCCTTTAGGCTTAGGACTTGCAGGGGGTATCAGTCTCGCCAGTGTGTATAAATACCTATGTGACTTTCTGATAAATAAAATACTGGTGTGTTCAAATACGGAAATTACGAGTATTTTTTTACCCCTAACGCAACCACCACAGGTGTTCAATGTCTGCACCAAATAATTTAACTATATAAGCTACTTGCTGCTAGCCTCTATATCTACGGTGGCCTAGTAGCAGCAACTTCATCCTTTTCTTCTTTTCCCACAAAATCTGCTGTAATATTAAAAAATCTGAAGACTCAGACGCGGATGGAAATATAATTTTTTTTAAGAAAACAACAGTTTTTAAAGAATCTCCAAAGAATACTTTCGAGTTATAATATATGTGATGTCAACTTATTTTTACCTTTATTGAACATTTTCACTAAAATGGTACTATGAAAAAACCACTAAATATTTTCCTTACCCTGTGCAAAATAAAAATCCGGATTATACCAAAACAGTACCAATATAAGGAATTAACCTAATAATTCATTAGAAATAAAAGATAAACATCCTGGTTAAAGGAGCGAAACTCAAAATATGACAGTAACCTAGACAAATCACTGAGAACAAATGTTCCTACAATATATAAAAAAACTACAACGGAGAACAAGATGTGTTTATCTAGAGAGGTCTGAGGAAAACTTGTGTAAGGAAATTTCCAGAAAGGAGGAAGACAAACACTAGAAACATCAAGCAGTATATTTGTATCTGTTTATTTTTTTTTTCGAGCAGTTATTAGTCCCACTCATGCAGGTGACAAACTGCAGTACTAAACAATACAGAGATATTAAAATCTATAAGTACCACTGATTACAATTGCACTTACATAGAGAGCAGTTTAGAAACGATATCGTGTAACAACTTTGGAAATTTCTAATAAAGCCTACTCACATTGAGAGCAATAGCTAGTCTTAAGTACTTTCGTTGTTCTAACATAGACTCCTCAGAATAATAAAACCGCTGTCTGGAGCTTTAACTTTTCTTTTTTTTAACATTCGTGTTATAATTTTTGTATAGGTGACCGATATTTGATATTATCTCCATTATATGAACTGCACTTTTTTAATCAAATCAAGTGCCTCTTTAGCTCAGAGGTAGAGCACTGGTCTTGTAAACCAGGGGTCGTGAGTTCGATTCTCACAGGAGGCAAATTCGAAAGAACCCATATTTTTGTAACTTCTTAGTGCTTTCGTATTTTGGAAAGATTATAATTACAGTATGTTGAACACTTCCAGAACGGTTAAGGTTTAGTTTAATAACGACAACATGTAAACCCGTCTACATGAAATTTCCTTTGAATAAATACTTTACACATAATATATACAATTTTGGCTTTGTCTCATACATTTTTGTGTGAGTAGTACAACACGCGACTATTTCGAAGATAATTGTTTGTGTCACACAGCCCAATTCGTACTTCCCAAAAATAAATATTATAGATCACAGTAAGTATAAATTTTTTTCTATTGAATTTTGAAAAAACATAAAAATCCAAGAATCAGGAACTTAAAAAAGAAATCTCGTACAAACCTTACGAGAATTTTTTTTAAATTGAGTTATGATTACTAATAATTGAAAATTTTTAAATTTTAAGGCAATTTTATTTTCAATATTTCATATGTTTGATATGCTTATGAAAGGGAATGATTTTTTATGCATAAATTCACTGTCTTACTATTTAATTGAATTATTTCGTCATTTTACGTTTAACGTACTATTTACACAAACAATCCAATCATCAGATAAAAGAATGTTAAATACGTACCAGGTATGCAACGATTTTATTTTATGTAAAGCTCTCAGCGTAGGTAAGATTAATTTAAAATAAAATGTCCTTTCAAAAACAGTTTAAGCAATTGCATACATATCAAGCGTTTGGTTGTTTCTTATTCGAAGGACTCCAAAAACCATCCTTTGTGCTTTTGACGAATCCCGCAGACATTTTTTAAAGTCAGATCGCAGCAATAATCTTCACTGCTAATATTAGGAAAATTATTTTAATAAACAGGATAATTCTACCTAACGTTAGCAAAACAGAGCAATGTAACGAAAAACAACGACTTTTTTTATATAATGGATGTAATGTGAAAAAAGCGCGATAATTTTTTTGATCTATGATAGATTATTACAAAATTTATTAAATAATTGAACTTTTTGTGTGTGAGTAAAATAGAGTTTCCTTCTAATGACATGTTCTGAATTTGGTATTATCATTTGTGTGTGAGAGAGAGAGTGATAGAGAGTAAGTGAGAGTGTATGTTAGAGAGAGAGAGAGCAGTGGTTTGGGTTAAGGTGTTTTATATATTTCTATTTTCTCCAGAGATCTATTGAAACTACCACATAGGCTACAATATTAAATTACCCTCTTAAAACACAAAATTATGTGTTTCTTAATGATAGTGTCATGTTAAAAACAATTAACGAACTTAATTTTAAAAAATGGATATTATCAAATTGCATAAATAAAAAGTATTGTTATCAATCCTGTAAAGGCAAGTATGCGAAGAATTCATATATATATCTATCATTTGACGCGTTTGGTTAACGTGATAATATGTGCATTGTGTTGGCAACAAATATTTTTTTTGTTAATTAAAACGTCCTCTAGACTACGATTTATTTTAATTTGTTCTAGAGGTACTTATTTCTGGCTGATTACCAGAAATAAAATAACTAATACAACTGTCAATAAGTTTATGGTGCAAAAAAATTTTTCCTTCTTTACGTCTGGACTGAAGAAAAACGTATGATGGATTTAGTAATAAAATGCTGATTTATTCCAATATTATGATCACATTAACTAAATAAACACAAACTTTATTCAGGGAATAAAAAGTAGCTAAATACATCAGGCATTGGATTTAAGATTTTCCCGCCATCTTATGTTACGTCACTGCAGACAGGGGCTCTGGTTTTGCTCCACAGACACTTTGTGATCTCTTAACCGTCAATATTATTTGTTTTACACCAAAATTACTCCCAAAAACGATTAATTTTTTTGCAATAGTTACATTTCTCATTAAATTGCACCCAAACTATATAAAAACGTTAACCCAGTTATTTGTACGTTATTTTATTATCTGCTAAGTCGAAAAATAGGCAAGACGAAATCCAGCGACAGTTCCTCAAACTCTTTCCCAACACGTAACTTTTTTCTCAGATTTATCTTCTTGCCATGGCCAACAACACCCTAATAATTTCCCCCACTGCCAAAGGAAGATGTCTAATTCATAATCCAAATGAAACACATTATCATTATTGCCATTGGAATGTACATTTATTGGAAGTTTGTATTACAAAGAGCAATTATTATGAACACGAAGAGACTATACACAGTCTTAAAATATGAAACTACGTTCTGTATAACTGGGCTGCGAACGCGAGACCTAGACAAGAGTTGCAGTGTCCATCCAGGCAGCGGGATGACGGAGGTTGTTTTAACGACTACCAGAGTGTTATCCGCTGATGTACCTGGATTATTGGCAAGCTAGTCCCTGGTCAAGATAAAGAATAATTAAATGAATACTTCATGCGCTGACTACAAAATGAATCTGGAACTATTTTCACTGAACGACATCTGCTCACGGTTCTAGTGTGATAGTTACACGTTCATCTACAAACACTTACAGCTCGAACCATTGTGTCTAGGCCAGCTTATCACCAAAACAGCAAAAGTACTTATAAATATAATAATATTTAATTTCACTGTATTTAGAAGCTAATTGAAACCGTTAGGCGACTACAATAATTTCACACAAAATTAAAACTAAACTTTGTGAATGTACGTCATTAAGTTTTCTCTGTATTTAAAATTCGCATTTTTATTACACTACAGCACCGAGCTTCACTCTAAGAACAAGACATATTCCCGCAAATTATTTTTGGTATACGTCGTGTTTAATTTCTTGCAATAACAGACAGCTGCTGTAGTCTTCTCATGGAGAATTTTTGTTTGCTAGATTACAGATGTGAATAGCTACCAGATGGTCAACGTATTTAAAAAACACTTTCTTATATTATTAGAATTCTTCCCTTGCAAGAATTTTGTATTGCAAAAGGAAAGGGTAATTTTTTCTAGGCACGCGAATCATTCCCCTTATTTGTACATGTTCTGTAACTTGTTTTAAAGTCACTATGTCCAAGCAATCATAACACCACAATGTTATGTTCTAGTAATTGAAACCTTGGCACTGTGTTAGTGGCTGAGTTTCCTTTGTCATTTAGATCTAACAGTGGTATTGATGTTTGGAAGGAATATAGTTTATGTGGACTTTTGCAAGTTTAATAATGCGAAAGTCCTCTTAATATCTAAATAACTTCTCAAAATTAAATTAAATGTTTTAATTGTTATTATTTGAATAACAAATGAATAAAGAATAAAATATATATACTATCCCTTGTATTTATTCAAATGACGTTATTTAAATAAATGTATTATATAGGTGCCATTTTCTAAATATCCTTCATTCTTAATTAAAAGGAAAAAATGCATTCACAAATATGTTAAAATATTAACAATCTTTATAGCTATGTAGCGGAAGGTCAATAGTTAATAAACACGGAGAAGTAAGGAAGATAAAATGTTAGGTAAGCAATGGTTCTATTACTTAGTTGCTAAGAGTAGCAGAAAAAGAACATATGACATTCCATTACAAGCGTGTTGCCTCCTGTGAGGTTCGAACTCACGACTCCTCGTTAACGAAGACAGTGTGCTAACTCTGAGCTAAAGAGGCACTGGTTAAATCCTGGTCCTTTCTGATAAGTATTATGCAACTATAATCCGGTTGGGGAGAGAGATTTGTGGCAATTTTTCGGGAAATATCCCTTGTTTATTATAGATGCGGAAATCACTCTATTTAGTCATTTATTTGTAACTGAGCAATAAGATTACGTTTGATGAAAAAAAGTGCCCGATAACTCATGTTGCCCATATTCCATACTCGATCATCAATACTTTCGCAGCCTTCTGTTTCGAATAATCATTCCAGTCATGGTTTATCAGGCGAGAATGTACAGTGGTAAACACTCAGACTCCCATTTGAGAGAACCTAGGTACTCTTCCCTGCCCGGCCATCCTTATTTATGTATTCCATGGTTCTCCGATATTACTTTGGCAACGAAAGAAATTCGGTGACATACCATTTATATTTACGTCTTCACATATGTATGTTCATCGAATTTTAGTTTCATCTCTCTTCTCCTACTGAATTTCTCCTATATTCAACACATACTCTTTCAGCATAGCAGACACACGAGTAAAATACACCGAAACGCCGTATAAGTTAGTTTTAAGAAAATTACGGGTTATTTAAATGTGTTTATATGCTTAATAATATGTACTGAGATTATAAATAAATACTAAATTAAATATCCATTTAATAGTTCAATAAATTACAAATTAGACATAATATAATGTATTACCTTCAAATTACTAGACGTAGTGGCTTTGCTGTATCTACCCTTATTTCCCATTAGAACTATTACTGTTGTTTAGCGAATTTGACCAGTACAAAGTTACAGAATTGCGTTTGTTCAACAACCGGAGACATTCCGCATTCCATACTCTGCTTTAAGACTTTATAAAATATTTGTTAGTACATAATATAAGTTATCTCTAAATATTTAGATACGTCCAGCAACCATTTGTCTGTGTGTAAAAATTGTAAGTTATTTGGACAGCACAATTAACAGGATGTAGTTCAAATATCACTTTCCTTACAATAGCAGTCACCACACTTAAATAAACACGCCCATGTACAGAAAATTGAATACCTGGTGATTTTTGGAGACATAAAAACAGCGTTAATATCTTTGCACTGTCTGATGGTTTGAAAAGTTTTTACAAATACTGTAACAATTCACTTTTGCGAAGATAAAACCAATCGTAGCTAAACAAACTTTATGGAAATACTTACTTAATGTATGCACACAATAATTATATTATTTTATCAGTTTAGTGGAGCCTGTGTTTACGAAAATATTACAAGAGCCAGCACTAACAAAATGTACGGAATACCATGACACTCGCAATAATTTATTTCAAAATAAATAATAATTGTAATTTATGGAAATAGAAAATATTTTGCAAATTAATTAACGGTGAAAGACACTTCAAAATATGATTTGTGTTTGAATACGTTATTGTAGTATATATAACCAATGTTCTCACTACGAATTATCTTAAACGCGACAATCTAATATTAAAAAAAGTTACCTAACAATGTATATTATACTAAATAACTTCATACCAAAATTTATGATTGTCTACATTTGTTGTGTTTATACTACCAGTATTCAGTTATAAATTTAAAAAAAAATGGGTCTGGTATATCTAAACAAGAATGACCAAAAAAAACCGATCAGTATGTATATATATTTTAAAGGGCGAAGTAAAGTTATACACGTTATAAAGTCATTGGGATATTTAATTCTTTTTTAACTCGGTTTTTGTCTTAGGTGTTTCCATTGGCAACTTCGCATAGTTAATATTTCAGAGTACTCCTGCTGATTGCTGCTAGAACCGCGGTTACTGACCTTCTTCACTAGTGGCTGTTGCTTAACTTCCAGAATGCTGTCTTTCCAGAGCATTAAGGGTGATTGACTCCCTGCTTAAATGTAGCCGCTTGACTCTTGCTGTACAGGTTTGGTAGTTACCCTATCCCGCCACGAAAATTACTTCCACCTGTCATATTTCTATGGCATGGAAGGAACCTGCAACAAATTAAACCGAACACACTTTCGCTAACGAAACCTTGCTTCTGACTCCTTCTGTGTATTTCTTCAGTCTGTTCTTTCTGCGTAACTCATTGTTAGCAGTAACCATTTACGTGGTCTACGTTTTTCTTCAAGTCTAATTATTGCTGTTTATTCCTATTATAATTTACCTTTGATTGGTAATGTATTTTCATTTGTCATCTTTGGTTCTTTCTTTTAAAAACATTTTATCAGTTAGTTCTTGCGTAATGATATTTCCATTACAAATGTGTCAGAAGGTAGATTTTATACAGTAAGGGAAAAATTATTGATCACTGTAATTTAAACTGAAACAAAGCACGCCACTTAAACTTAATCCTCCTCTTCTTTTTCCACAAAAATCTACTGTAATATTAAAAAATCTGAAAACTCAGACGCGGATAGCAATTGAATATTTTTTTTCGCCAACAACAGTTTTTTAAGTATCTCCAAAGAATATATATTTTTGCGTTATAACATAAGCGATGTCAAAATATGTTTACCTTTATTACACATTTACACTGAATTGGCAATATGAAAAAACCACGTATTATTTTCCTTACTTTGTGCAAAAGAAATTACGGATTATACCTAATCAATATAAGCCATTCACCTAATAATATATTAGAAATGAAAGATAAACATCCTGGTTAAAGGGGCGATACTCAAACTATGACAGTAACCTAGACAAATCACTGAGAACAAATGTTCCTACAATATATATAACAACTACAACGGAGAACGAGATGTGTTTATTTAGAGAGGTCTGAGGAAAACTTATGTAGGGAATATTCCAGGAAGGAGGAAGACAAACACTGGAAACATCAGGCAGTATATTATTAATCTGTTTATTTTATTTTTCGAGCAGTTATTAGTCCCACTCATGCAGGTCTAACTGGTCAACTTCACGTGTCAAACTGCAGTACTAAACAATACAGAGATACTAAAATCTATAAGTTACATTTAATTACAAGTGCACTTGTATGGGGAAAAGTTGAAAAAAGATATCGTGTAACCACTTTGTAAATATCTAATAAAGCCTACTCACATTGAGGGCAATAGCTAGTCTTTAGTAATTTCGTTGTTCTAACCAAGACTCCTCGGAATAATAAAACGGCTGTCTGGAGCTTTTACTTTATTTTAAATATATTGGTGTTATAATTTTTGTATAGATGACACAAATCTGAAATTATCGCTATTATATTACGTGCACTTTTTTTATTAAACAACCGCCTCCTTAGCTCAGAGGTAGAGCACTGGTCTTGTAAACCAGGGGTCGTGAGTTCGATTCTCACAGGAGGCATATACAAAAGAATGCATTCTTCTGTAACTTCTTAGAGCTTTCGTATTTTGGGCAGATTTAAAATAACAGTATGTTGAACAGTTCGAGAATGTTTAAGGTTTTGTTTAACAACGATACCTTGTCAACCGGTTTGCATGAAATTAACCTTAAATAAATAAATACTTTACCCAAAATGTATTAAATTTTGGCTTTGTTTCATTCATTTTTGTGTGTGTAGTACAACACTCGAGTATTTCGAAGCCCAATACGTTTTCCCCAAAAATAGATATTATATATTACAGTAAGTTTACACTTTTTCTATTAAATTTTGAAAAAACATAATAATCCAAGAATTAAGAAATAAAAAAAAATCTGCACAAACCTTAAAAGCATTTTTTTTAGTAGGGTAATGTTTCTTTATAATTTAAAACCTTTAAAAATTTTAAGTCAGTTTCATTTTCAATATTTTGTATGTTTTGTATGCTTATAAAAGAAATGATTTTTTCTGCATAAATTTACTGTCTTGCAATTTCACTGAATTATTTCGTCAGTTTAAGTTAAACGTACTATATACACAATCAATGGCAATCATCAGGTAAAAGAATTTTAATTACATATGAAATATGCATCGATTTTATTTTATGTAATGCTCTCAGCGTAAGTGAGATTAATTTAAGATAAAATGTCCTTCCAAAAAACCGGTTAAGCAATTGCATACATATCAAGTGTTAGGTGGTTTATTATTCGAAGGACTCCAAAAACCACAATTTTTCCATTTGGCAGAGGCATTATATTAAATGAATCCCACAGACATTTTTTAAAGTCAGATTGCAGCATTAATATTGATTAGTAATAGTAGGAAAATTATTTTGACCAAGAGGAAAATTCTTCCTTACGATAGCAAAACAGAGCAGTGTATCGAAAAACTACTACTTTTTTTATATCAAAAATGTAATTGGAAAAGAGTGCGATAACATTTTGATCTATGGTAAATAATTACAAAAAATATTAAATAACTGAACTTTTCCAATGTGACTAAAATAGTATTTCCTTCTAATGTCATGTTCCTAATTTGGTAAGGGTAGCAGAAAAAGGACAAACGACATTTCATTACAAACACGTTGCCTCCTGTGAGAATCGAACTCACGACCCCTGGTTTACGAAACCAGTGCTCTTCCTCTGAGCTAAAGAGGCGCTGGTGGAACTCATGATATTTTCAGATAAGAATATTCTAAATATAATCAAGTGGGGAGAGAGACTTGTGACGACATTACACGAAAAAATACCCTGTTTATTATGGATGCTACGGAAAACATTCTATTCGGTCATTTGTTTGTAACATAGCAATAAGATTACGTGTGATGAAAAAAAGTGCCCGATAACTCATGTTTCCCATATTCCATGCCCTATCATCAATACTCACGCAGCCTTCTTTTTCGAATATTAATCCCAGTCATGGTTATTAAGGCGAGAATGTACAGTGGTAAACATTGAGTCTCGCATTCGAGACAACCAAGGTTCCCTTCCTTGCCCGGCCATCCTAATTAGGTATTCCATGGTTCTCCGATATTACTCTGTTTAAGAAAGAAATGCAATTACGAACAGTTTATCTGTACGTCTTCACATTGGTATGTTCAATTAATTTTACTGTCATCTCACTGCTTCAACTCAATACCTCCTATATTCAAGAAATACTCTTTCAGGATAGCAGACACACCAGTAAAATACACAGAAAAGACATACATGTTAGTTATATGAAAATTATGGGTTATTAATTTTTGTTTCTATACTAAATAACATTTACTGATANAAAGACATACATGTTAGTTATATGAAAATTATGGGTTATTAATTTTTGTTTCTATACTAAATAACATTTACTGATATAATAAATAATTAATTAATTTAATATCCTATAAAAAAAGCTTAAATATATAAATAATTACACATAATATAATGTATTACCTTCAAATTAGTTGACGAAGTGGAATTGCTGTATTTAGCCTTATTTCCCATTGGGACTACTATAACAGTTGTTTAGCGAATATGGCCAGTACTAAGTTACAGAAGTGCGTTTGTTCAACAACCGGAAACATTCCGTCACTCCATACTCTGTTTATGCCTTTTTAAAATATTTCTTAGTACATAATGAAAGTCATCTTTAAATATTGAATCATGTCTAGCAACTATTTGTCTGGATGTAGTTCAAATATAACTTTTCTTATAATAGCAGTTACCACACTATAANAATCATGTCTAGCAACTATTTGTCTGGATGTAGTTCAAATATAACTTTTCTTATAATAGCAGTTACCACACTATAATAAACACGCCCTTGTACAGAAAATATAACACCTGGTAATTTTTGGAGGCATATAAACTCCGTTAATTAACTTGCTACTGCCTCCTGGTTTAAACAGTTTTTACAAATACTGTAACAATTCAATTTTGCTAAGATAAAACCATTAGTAGTGAAACAAAGTTATGGAAATACTTACACTTATATGGGGAAAAGTTTAGAAACGTTATCGTGTTACTACTTTGGAAATTTCTAATAAAGCCTACTCACATTGAGGGTATTAGCTAGTCTTATTTTATATTCGTGTTATAATTTTTGTAGAGGTGACCGATATGTCAAATTATCTTCATTATATTAACTGCACTTTGTTAATTACATCAAGCGCCTATTTAGCTCGGAGGTAGAGCACTGCTCTTGTAAGCCAGGGGTCGTGAGTTCGATTCTTACAGGAGGCAATTTCAAAGAAATCGTAATATATCCGTAGCGTCTTAGTGCTCTTGTATTTTTGGGCAGATTAAAAATAACAGTATGTTGAATAGTTCGAGAACGGTTAACGTTTTGTTTAATAACGACACTTTGTCAATCCGTTTGCATAAAATTCCCCTTGATTAAATACTTTAGACCTAATATATAAATTTTTTGTTTTGTTTCATACATTTTTGTATGTGTAGTACAACACGCGACTATTTCGAAAATAATTGTATGTGTCACACAGCCCAATTCGTGCATCCCAAAAAAGGATATTATAGATCACAGAAAGTACACAATTTCTTTTTAAATTTTGAAAAAACATACTGTCGCTACTAGGCCACCTGAGGTATACTGGGTGATGGCTAGTAGGATACTTAGTTAATTTTCTTTGGTGCAGACTAAGGGCACCTGTGGTTAGTGCATAAGGGGTAAACAAATGCTCGTATTCTCCGTATGTTAACACACCAGTATTTTATTTGTCTGAAGGTAACATAGGTATTTTACACACACTGACGAGACTGAGCCCCCCTACAAGTCGTATGCCTGAAGGGCTGGTGGGCGGAATTCTATGCATCGGGGAAGGTTGTTTGAATTGAGACTTTTTTACTTATCTACGACTGCGGATTTGTGTGAGTTTTCTTCGTTGGTAGTTGAGGCCTGGTGAATGGGGTGGCCCTTTTTCAGGCCCTCGTACTGGCTCTCGTTGGCATTCTGTACTCAGCTGACTTCTTCCTGCGGCTTTGACTGACTCTTTCGGTAGTCCGGGATGGTTTCCCGGGGACTTGGACTGTGTTTGCGACCTCGGCTGGCGTTTCTCGTCGAAGACCTCGCGTTTCCTCTCCGGCCTTGACGTCTGCCCTTTGATCCGGTTCGCACTTCTGACTTCCCCACCTCGGCAGCTGCCATTTCGGGAATGTAATCATTAGTGCTCGACACTTCTACTTGGTTTGTCTCGGAAATTTGAACATAAAGTCTCTGCTGTTCCTAGGTTCTCTCCCTGGCGACGTCACAATTGACTTACTGACTGACAGACTGCTTGCCTCGTCACCATCTGGCGTACAACTACATCTTCTCGGGGAAAGGCGCCTCTCGGTATGGGGCTGCCACTTGTTTCCGGGAATTTATTCATAAGTTCTCGGCAATGTTCCCATCACACGACTGCCTACTGCCGTATTTCCATCGCCTCCCGTCTCGGCTAAACTCGTCTCGCGGCTGTGCCTCCAAACTACTTCCGTCTCGGCTGGCTATATTTGGCTCTGTCGGGATCCGAACCCGACCTCGACTGCCTCACCCTACTGCCACCTATCTGCGTGCGGTATATCTTCCTGACTGATGATTCTCCCGACGGCACGGATTTAACTGCCCTGAACAACGCTTCTGAACAACTGCGAACAACTGTCTCCCTGCCCCGGCTGCTCCTGAATTTAACTCGTGTCAATCTATATTCAAGTTAGCTCTCAGTAGTTTCTCGAGAGAGAATTCGGGAAATCCCCTGTTTAACTCGCGCGATTTTGAGCAGGATTTCGTGTCTCGTCAGCTGCTTGTGTACTCCAACTATGGCGGAGGAAGGGTGCGGTTACTGTGATGGGGATTCCTCGGAACTGGGTCTGCACTAATTCTCGTCGGGGGGTCCCCTGATTTCTTCGTCGCGGGCCGCATATCAGCTATTTCTCGGGAGTTGCAAGGGTTTGTTCTCCGAGCAATCTGGTCGGGACTTACCCTGATTCTCTCCACTTCGGTTCTTCCCCGCATGTCGTTAAGCGTCGGGACTGTCCCGAGTGTGTTTCCCCCGAAGTTTTCTTGTCAGCTGCCTGCCCTGGCCAGCTGGCTAACGGTCCTGGATAACTATAATAGGGTGTATAAACAGTGCAAAGCCTATCCCATGTTACGCCATACATCAATACTAAAACAAGAATTAGTAATTTAAAGAAAACCTCGCACAAACCATAACAGATTTTTTTTTTTTTTAGTTGAGTTATGTTTACTGCTAATTAAAAATTTTAAAATTATTAAGTCAGTTTCATTTTCAATATTTTGTATGTTTTGTATGCTTATAAAATAATGATTTTTTTCTGCATAAATTCACTGTCTTACTATTTCAATGAATTATTTCGTCAGTTTAAGTTTAACGTACTATATACACAATCAATGGCAATCATCAGGTAAAAGAATGTTAATTACGTATGAAGAATGAATAGATTTTATTTTATGTAATGCTCTCAGCGTAAGTGAGATTAATTTAAGATAATATATCCTTTTAAAAAACCTGTTAAGCAATTGCATACATATCAAGCGTTTGGTGGTTTCTTATTCGAAGGACTCCAAAAACCACAATTTGTCCATTTGGCAGAGGCATTAATTTAAATGAATCCCACAGACATTTTTTTAAAGTCAGATCACAGCATTAATATTGATTAGTAATTGTAGGAAAATTATTTTGACCAAGAGGAAAATTCTTCCTTACGATAGCAAAACAGAGCAGTGTATCGAAAAACTACTNTTATTTTGACCAAGAGGAAAATTCTTCCTTACGATAGCAAAACAGAGCAGTGTATCGAAAAACTACTACTTTTTTATATCAAAAATGTAATTGGAAAAGAGTGCGATAACATTTTGATCTATATGGTAAATAATTACACCATATATATTAAATAATTCAGCTTTTTGAATGTGAGTAAAATAGTATTCCCTTCTAATGTCATGTTCCGAATTTGGTATTACCATAAGTGTGTTAGAGAGAGTTAAAGAGAGAGTGTATGTTAGAGAGAGAGAGAGAGAGAGAGAGAGAGAGAGTAGAGGTTTAGGTTTAATGTTTTGATTTTTTTTTTTCTCGTGTGATTTATTGCATCTACCAAATAGGCTACAATTTTAAACTACCCTCTTTAAACACAAAGTGATGTGTTTCCTAATAATAGTGTCATGTCAAAAGTAATTAACGATATTTTTTAAATAACAATGAACTGAAATAACATTATTAGAAAACATTCCAATCAATCTACTATAGGCAAGTATGAGAAAAATACATATATATACATATNCCATAAGTGTGTTAGAGAGAGTTAAAGAGAGAGTGTATGTTAGAGAGAGAGAGAGAGAGAGAGAGAGAGAGAGAGAGAGAGAGAGAGAGTAGAGGTTTAGGTTTAATGTTTTGATTTTTTTTTTCTCGTGTGATTTATTGCATCTACCAAATAGGCTACAATTTTAAACTACCCTCTTTAAACACAAAGTGATGTGTTTCCTAATAATAGTGTCATGTCAAAAGTAATTAACGATATTTTTTAAATAACAATGAAATGAAATAACATTATTAGAAAACATTCCAATCAATCTACTATAGGCAAGTATGAGAAAAATACATATATATACATATTTATTTATGGTTATATATAATTTTCCTTATGTATCGAAAGGTCAATAGAAAACAAACACGCAGAAGAAATGAAGATTAAATGTTAGGTGGGCAATGGTTACATTACTTAGTTGCTAAGAGAGCAGAAAAAGAACATAAGTCATTCCATTACAAACATTTGCCTCCTGTGAGGTTCGAACTCACGACCCCTGGTTTACGAAACCAGTGTTCTACCTCTGAGCTAAAGAGGCGGTGTTAGAATACGTGATGATTTCTGATAGGAATATACAAATTATAATCAGGTGGTGTGAGAGTCTTGTGGCAACATTACAGGAAGTATTCCTTGTTTATTATTGATGATAAGGAAATCACACTTTTCGGTCATTTATTTGTAACATAGCAATAAAATTACGATTGACGAAAAAAAGTGCCCGATAACTCATGTGACCCATATCCTATACTCGATCATCAATATTCATGCGGCATTCTGTTCAGAATAATCATTCCAGTCACGGTTTATCAGGCGAGAATGTACAGTTGTAAACACTGAGACTCGCATTCGAGAGAACCTAGGTTCCCTTCCTTGCCCGACCATCCTGATTTAGGTATTCAATGGTTCTCCCAAATCCCTCTGGTTATGAAATAAATGCTATGACGAACCAATTATCTGTACGTCTTCACATGGGTATGTTCAACGAATTTTAGTGCCATCTCTCTTCTTCTAATGAATTTCTCGATTATTCAAGATATACTCTTTAAGAATGGCAGACAAGCGAGTAAAATACTCCGAAAAGTCATACATGTTAGTTATATAAAACATATGGTTTACTTAAAAATATTACAAGTAAATACCCTTTACTGAAATTCTACATAAATAATTAATTACATATCCTTTTATTAGCCTAATATGTAAATAAATATACATAATATAATGTTTTCCCTTCAAATTACTGGACGTGGTGGCATTGCTGTATCAACTAACATTTCCCATTAGGATTATAACAGTTGTTAGCGAAATTACGAAATACAATTTTCCAGAAATGCGTTTGTTCACCAACGTTTGTTCACCAAAATTTTTTAGAATTTTTAAAATATTTGTTAGTAAATAATGAAAGTTATCTCTAAATACTTAATCATGTTGTATGTGTGTAAAAATAGTCAGTATTTGGACAGCATAAGCAACTGGATGTGGGTTCAAATATAACTTTTATTATAATAGCAGTCACCACACTATAATAAACACGCCCTTGCACAGAAAATATAATACCTGGTAATTTTTGGAGGCATAAAAACCCCATTATTACCTTTCTACTGACTCGTGGTTTGAATAGTTTTTACAAATACTATAAAAATTCAATTTTGCCGAGATAAAATCATTCGTAGCAAAACAAACGTTATGGAAATACTTACAAAATGTTTGCACACAATAATGTTATTAATTGTATCAGTTTAGTGCAGACAGTGTTTACGAAAATATTTCAAGCGCTAGGACTAACGAAGTGTACGGCATAGCATAATATTCCCAAAAAATGATTCAAATTGAAATAATTGTAAATTATATAAACAAAATAATATTTTGCAAAATATTTAATGGTATAAGACACTTCAATATATGATTTGTGTTTATATACGATATTGTAATATATATAACCAATTTTCTCACTACGCAATATCTTAAACGCAACAACCCAATGATAAAAAATATACCATATACGGTATATTATTACAAAATAACTTCAAACAAAATTTATTACTGTCTACATTTGTTGTGTTTATACTACCAGCCTTCAGTTATAAATAAAAAATAAAAAAATGTCTTTCATATCTAAAACAGAATGACAAAAAAAAAACAAAAAAAAACTTAATAATTAGTATTATTGCCGCCGAAGTAAATAAATAAAATTAATAAAGTCACTGGGTTATTAATTTCTTTCTTTAAGTTTTTGGCTTGGGTGTTTCCATTGGCAACTTCGCATCGTGAGTATTTCAGAGGACTCCTGCTAGTTGCTGCAAGAACCGCGGTTACTGACTCTTCTTCACTAGTGGCTGTTGCTTAACTTCCAGAATGCTGTCTGTCATGCGCTTAATCAATCTATTAACGATTGTTCCACTAATTTGGTGACGGCATTATGGGTGATTGGCTCCCCGCTTAAATGTCGCTTGNTCCACTAATTTGGTGACGGCATTATGGGTGATTGGCTCCCCGCTTAAATGTCGCTTGTTGAATCCCGCAGTTGAAGTTTGGTAATTTCCCTAGCCCACCAGGAAAATTACTTCCACCTGTCATATTTCGATGGCATGGAAGGAACTTGCAAAAACTTAAANTCTTCTTCACTAGTGGCTGTTGCTTAACTTCCAGAATGCTGTCTGTCATGCGCTTAATCAATCTATTAACGATTGCTCCACTAATTTGGTGACGGCATTATGGGTGATTGGCTCCCCGCTTAAATGTCGCTTGTTGAATCCCGCAGTTGAAGTTTGGTAGTTTCCCTAGCCCACCAGGAAAATTACTTCCACCTGTCATATTTCGATGGCATGGAAGGAACTTGCAAAAACTTAAANTTTCCCTAGCCCACCAGGAAAATTACTTCCACCTGTCATATTTCGATGGCATGGAAGGAACTTGCAAAAACTTAAACCGAACACACTTTCGCCAACGTAATCTTGCTTCTGACTCCTTCTGCGTATTTCTTCAGTCTGTTGTTTCTGCGTATACTCACTGTTAGCTGTAACCCTTTACGCTGTCTACGTTTTTCTTCAAGTCTAATTCTTGCTGTTTATTCCTATTATAATTTACCTTCGATTGGTAATGTTTTATCGTATGTCTTCTTTGGCTCTTATTTTTTTAATACCTCTTCTCAGTTTGCTTTTCCGTAATGAGATTACCATTACCAATGTTTCAGAAGCCAATGTTATATAGTAATGGAAAAATTATTAATCGCTGTCATTTAAACTGAAACAAAGCGCAACACTTAAACTTAATTCTCCTCTTCTTTTTCCACAAAAATCTACTGTAATATTAAAAAATCTGAAAACTCAGACGCGGATGGAAATAGCATTTNTGAAACAAAGCGCAACACTTAAACTTAATTCTCCTCTTCTTTTTCCACAAAAATCTACTGTAATATTAAAAAATCTTAAAACTCAGACGCGGATGGAAATAGCATTTTTTTTTTTTTTCGCAAATAGCAGTTCTTAAAGAATTTGCAAAGAATACTTTTGAGTTATAACCTATGCTATGTTAACATATTTTTACTTTTGTTTCACATTTCCACTGACTTGGCAATATGAAAAAATGACAAAATATTTTCCTTACTTTGTGCAAAAGAAATTACGGATAATACCTAAACATTATCAATATAAGCAATTAACCTAATAATATAATAGAAATGAAAAATAGTTTGGGTAAACATCGAGGTTAAGTGTGCGTAACCTAAAATATGACTGTAACCTAGACAAATCACTGAGAACAAATGTTCCTGAAATATATATAAAACAACTACAACTGAGAACAAGATGTGTTTATTTAGAATAGTCTGAGGAAAATATTTGTAAGGAAGTTTCCAGACAGGAGGAAGACAAACACTAGAAACATCAAGCAGTATATTATTAATCTGTTTATTTGAAACGACATCGTGGAACTACTTTGTAAATATATAATAAAGCCTACTCACATTGAGGGCAATAGCTAGCCTTTAGTACTTTCGTTGTTCTAACACAGACTCCTCAGAATAATAAAACGGCTGTCTAGATATTTTACGTATTTTTAATATAAGTGTTGTAATTTTTGTATAGGAGACTAATATTTGAAATTATCTCCATTATATTATCTGAACTATGTTGATTAAATCGAGCGCCTCTTTAGCTCAGAGGTAGAGCACTGGTCTAGTAAACCTGGGGTCGTGAGTTCGGTTCTCACAGGAGGCTTTTACAAAAGAACGAATATATCAGTAAATTCTTAGCGCTTTCGTATTTTTTGCGATATTAAAATAGCAGTATGCTGAATAGTTCCAGAACGGTCAAGGTTTTACTCAATAACGACACCTTGTCAACCCGTTTGCATGAAATTTCCCTTGAATAAATACTTTACACATAATATATACAATTTTGGCTTTTTTATATACTTTTTTGTGTGTCTAGTACAACACGCGACTATTTCGAAGATAATTTTTTGTGTCACACAGCCCAATTCGTGCTTCACAAAAATATATATTATATATCACAGTAAGTATAAATTTTGCTGTTAAATATTGATAAAACCTACTAATCCAAGAAGTATGAATTTTAAATAATAATCTGGCACAAGCTTTAAGAGCATTTTTTTTCAGTTGAATAAATGTTTATGGATAATTAAAAATTTTTAAATTTTTAAGACAGTTTCATTTTCAATATTTTGTATGAAAACATTTTTATACTTATAAAAGGGAATGATTTTTTTTGCATAAATTCTTAGTCTTACTATTTTATTGAATTATTTTGTCATTTTACGTACAACGTACTTTACACAAACAATGCAAATATCAGATAAAAGAATGTTAAAAACGGAAGAGGTATATATCGATCTAATATTATGTAATGCTCTCAGCGTAAGTAAGATTAATTTGAGATAAAATGTCCTTTAAAAAAACGTTNTGAGATATAATGTCCTTTAAAAAAACGTTTTAAGCAATTGCATACATATCACGCGTTTTGGTTGTTTCTTATTCGAAGGACTCCAAAAACCATCCTTTGTGATTTTGACAGAGGTATTATTTTAGATAAAACCCACAGACCTTTTTTAATGTCACATCGCAGCAATAATCTTTACTACTACTAGTATGAAACTTCTTTGAACAAACAGGAAAATTCTACCTCACAATAGCAGAACAGAGCAATGTAACGAAAAACTACGTCCATTTAAATCACACATATAATTGGAAAAGAGTGCGCTTATATTTGGAACTATGATAAATAATTACAAAATACATTAAATAATTGAGCTTTTTGAATTTGAGTAAAATTGTATTTCCTTCTAATGTCATGTTCCGAATTTGGTATAATCATAAGCGTGTGTGCGTAAGTCAGAGAGAGAGAGAGAGAGAGAGACAGTAAGAGAAAGAGTACATGTTAGAGAGAGAGATAGAGTAGTGGTTTTGGTTTAGGTGTTTTGATATATTTCAATTTTCTCCAGAGATGAATTGAAACTACTCCATAGGCTCTTTAAATACAATATTAAATTACCCTCTTAAAATACAAAATTATGTGGTTCCTAATAATAGTGTCACGTTAAAAGTAATTAACGAACATTTTTAAATAACATTGAATACTATGAAATAACATAATTTAAAAAAAAATTCCAATCAATCCGGTAAAGACGGCGATAACAGCGTAATTCTTTTTGAGAGCGTTAGTAGCGAAACAAACATTATACTTACAAAATGTATGCACACAATTATGATATTATTTTTATCAATTTAGTGCAGTCAGAGTTTTGGAAAATATATCAAACCTTAGCACTGTGTACGGCATAAACTAACACTCCCAAAAATTGATTTCAATTAAAATAATGGTAATTTTATTAAAATAGAAAATATTTTGCAAAATAATTAACTTTGTATGGCACTTCTTAATACTTTTTGTGTTTGTATACGATATTGTAATATATATAACCAATGTGCTCACTACGCGATGTCTGAAACGCAACAACAGAATGTTAAAAAATATACCACATATGGTATATTATTACAAAAAACCTTCAAACAAAATGCATGATTGTCTACATTGATTGTGTTTACGATACCAGCTTTCAGTTATAAATTAAATTTAAAAAAGTGTTTGGCTTATCTAATACAAAAAAAACGAATAAGATGTATACTATTTTAGACGCCGAAGTAAAGAAATAAACGTAATAGAATAACTGGGTTATTAATTTCTTTTTTTAACTCGTTTTTGTCTTAGGTGTTTCAATTGGCAACTTCGCATAGTTAATATTTCAGAGGACTGCTGCTGGTTGCTGCTAGAACCGCGGTTACTGACCTTCTTCACTAGTGGCTGTTGCTTGACTTCCAGAATGCTGTCTGTCATGCGCTTAATCAATCTATTAAGGATTGTTCCACCAATTTGGTGACGGCATTATGGGTGATTGGCTCCCTGCTTAAATGTCGCCGGTTGACTCCCGCTGTCGGAGTTTGGTAGTTACCCTACCCAGTCAGGAAGATTACGTCCACCTGTCATATTTCGATGGCATGGAAGGAACTTGCAATAAATTAAACCGAACACACTTTCGCCAACTTAAGCTTGCTTGTGACTCCTTCTGTGTATTTCTTCAGTCTGTTCTTTCTGCGTATACTCACTGTTAGCTGTAACAAATTTACGCGGTCTACGTTTTTCTTCAAGTCTACTTATTGCTGTTCATTCCTATTATAATTTACCTTCGATTGGTAATGTATTCATTTGTCTTCTTTGGCTTTTATTTTTTGAAAACCTCTTATTAGTTTGCTCTTCCGTAATGAGATTTCCATTACAAATGTGTCAGAAGGTCAATTTTACAGTAAGGGAAAAATTATTGATCGCTGTAATTTAAACTGAAACAAAGTGCACCATTTAATCTTTGAAATGTGACAAGTACATTGGGTAAGAATTGCGCTGTATTCACACCCTGATAAATATCCTCGGGGGAAGTCCATAGTTATAAGTATACGCGGGGAAGAACCGAATTCGAGTGAAAGAGGGAAAGTCCTGAGAAATAGCTGCTATAATCCCGCGGCGAAAGAATCAAGGGAACCCCCTACGAGATTAGTGCAGGCACAGCTCCCAGGAACCCCCGAGGCGCTTGCCGCACCCCTTCCTTCATCGTAGTTCGAGCGCGGGTTCACCTGACGAGACACGAAATCCTACACAAAAAACGCGCAAGGTACAGGGGGTGATTCCCAATTTCTCTCGAGACAAACTGCTGCCAGCCAACTTGAATATAGCTGGATATGGGTTAAATCCAGGTGGAGCGAAGAAACGAGTCAGTTGTCGTCAGGGAGTTGTGATCAGTTAGTTGTGGTCCAGCAGTCGTGATCAGTCGTGGACGAGAAGATGTTCGGCAGCCGCGATGTGAGACAAAGAATGCAGTTAGGCAGAAGGCAGTGGTATCACAGAGCCGGAGTTCGGAACCGGCTCATGCAGTAAAGTACTATGAGTTGTTCGCAGTCAGTTGTTCAACCGGGACGGGAGCTCGGCGGTACAGCCGTGAGACGAGATAGATGTAGTCGAAACGGTAGGCGAATCAGAAACGGGTGTAATTAGTTGTGTGACGAAAACAGTGCCGAGAATATGAGTAGATTCCCGGAGACGAGTGGCAGCCCCAGTCCGGGAGGCACCATTCCCCGAGAACTTGTAGTCGGGCGCCGTATGGCGAGGAGGTGAGCAGTCAGTCAGTCAGTGTTACAATAGTGACATCACCGAGGAGAGAACCCTGGACCAGCCGAAACATCATGTATAAATTCCCGAGACAAACCCAGTAAAAGTACCGAGAAATTATGAGTTCATTTTCCGAAAACGTAGTGGCAGTTTCCGCGGTGAGGGATGTAGAAAAACGAGCCGCAACCAGGAGTAGTAGGATGCACTCTCCAACCAGGAATGCCAGCCAGGGTCGCAGGGAAATTACAAGTCACGAGAAACAAATACCGGATTTCAGAGATAATCAGTCAAAGCCGCAGGAAAGAGCCAACTTAGTACAGCATGCCAACGAGNATTTCAGAGATAATCAGTCAAAGCCGCAGGAAAGAGCCAACTTAGTACAGCATGCCAACGAGAACAAGTCCGAGGGACTAAGAAATAGGGCCATCCAACTCACCAGACCTAGCTACCTAAGAAGACAACTCACTAAAAGCCACAGTCAGAGATAAGTAGAGAAGAGTCTCCCTTCAACAACCTTCCCCAACGCATAATATTCAGACCACCAACCCTATAGGTTTAGGACTTGCAGGGGGCCTCAGTCTCGCCAGTGTGTGTAAATACCTATGTGACTTTCTGATCAATAAAATACTGGTGTGTTCAAAAACGGAAATTACGAGTATTTTTTTACCCCTAACGCAACCACCACAGGTGTTCATAGTCTGCACCAAATAATTTAACTATATAAGCTACCACAGCCACCAGGCTGTATATCTCAGGTGGCCTAGTAGCGACAACTTAAACCTTTTCTTCTTTTCCCACAAAAATCTGCTGTAATATTAAAAAATCTGAAGACTCAGACACGGATGGAAATATAATTTTTTTAAGCAAACAACAGTTTTTAAAGAATCTTCAAAGAATACTTTTGAGTTATAATCTATGCGATGTAAACATATTTTTACCTTTATTGCACATTTTCACTAAATTGGCACTACGAAAAAACCACTAAATATTTTCCTTACCTTGTGCAAAAGAAAAATCCGGATTATACCTAAACAGTACCAATATAAGCAATTCACCTTATAATATATTAGAAATGAAAGATAAACATCCTGGTTAAAGGAGCGAAAATCAAACTATTAGAGTAACCTAGACAAATCACTGAGAACAAATGTTCCTACAATATATCAAACAACTACAACGGAGAACGAGATGTGTTTATCTAGAGAGGTCTGAGGTAAACGTTTGTAAGGAACNCAATATATCAAACAACTACAACGGAGAACGAGATGTGTTTATCTAGAGAGGTCTGAGGTAAACGTTTGTAAGGAAGTTTCCAGACAGGAGGAAGACAAACACTAGAAACATCAAGCAGTATATTATTAACGTGTTTATTTTATTTTTCGAGCAGCTATTTGTCTCACTCATGCAGGTCCAACTGGCCAACTACACGTGNTTATTAACGTGTTTATTTTATTTTTCGAGCAGCTATTTGTCTCACTCATGCAGGTCCAACTGGCCAACTACACGTGACAACCTGAAGTACTAAATAATACACAGATATTAAAATATATATGTTACATTTTATTACAATTGCACTTATATGGGGGAAAATGAGAAACGTTCAGAAAAGATATCGCGTAACTACTTTGGAAATTTATAATAAAGCCTACTCACATTGAGGGCAATAGCTAGTCTTTAGTACTTTCGTTGTTCTAACATAGACTCCTCAGAATAATAAAACCGCTGTCTGGAGCTTAAACTTTTTTTTTAAATATTCGTGTTATAATTTTTGTATAGGTGACCGATATTTGAAATTACCTCCCTAATATTTACAGCACTTCAAGTGGTGAGAGAGACTTGANATTTTTGTATAGGTGACCGATATTTGAAATTACCTCCCTAATATTTACAGCACTTCAAGTGGTGAGAGAGACTTGTGGCGACATTACACAAAAAAATCACCTTTTAAATATGGATGCTACAGAAATCACTTTATTCGGTCATTTATTTGTAACATAGCAATAACATTCCGTTTGATGAACAAAAGTGCCCGATAACTCATATTTGCTTATATTCCATACTCGATCATCAATACTCTCGCAGCCTTCTGTTTCGAATAACCTTTCCAGTCATGGTTTATCAGGCGAGAATGTACAGTAGTAAACACTGAGACTCGCATTTGAGTGAACCTAGGTTCCCTTCTTTGCCCGGCCATCCTTATTTAGGTATTCTATGGTTCTCCAATATCATTCTGTTTACGAACGTAATGCGAGGACGAACCATTTATCTGTGCGTCTTCGCATGGGTATTTTGAACGAATTTTAGTGCCATATTTCTTCTTCAGCTGAATATCTCCTAAATTCAAGNTGCGTCTTCGCATGGGTATTTTGAACGAATTTTAGTGCCATATTTCTTCTTCAGCTGAATATCTCCTAAATTCAAGGCATTCTCTTTCAGGATAGCATACACACGAGTAAAATGAACCGAAGTGCCCTATATGTTAGTTATATGAAAATTATGGGTTATTTTAATTTGTTATTGTGCTAAATAACAATTATTGACAGTAGAAATAAACTGTTAATTTCATATCCTTTTAATAGCTCAAAATATAAATAATAAGACATAATATAATGTATTACCTACAATTTACTAGATGTAGTGGCATTGCTCTATCTACCCTTATTTCCCATCATTAGGTCTATAACAGTTGTTTAGTGAAATTGGCCAGTACAAAGTTACAGAATTGCGTTTGTTCAGCAACCGGAAACGTTCCACAAAAACCTACTGTAATATTTAAAAAATCTGAATATTCAGGCGCAGATGGAAATATCATTTTTTTTCTCCAACAACAATTTTTAAAGAATCTGCAAAGAATAATTTTGAGTTATAACCTATGCTATATCAACTTATTTTTACCTTTATTGCACATTTTCACTTATATGGCACTATGAAAAAACCACGAAATAATTTCCTTACTTTGTGAAAAATAAATTGCGGACTATAACTAAACGGTATCAATATAAGCAATTCACCTAATAATATTTTATAAATGAAATAAAGTTTGGGTAAACATCCTTGTTAAATGAGCTAAACTCAAAATATGACTGTACTGTAACCTAGACAAATGACTGCGAACAAATGTTCCTACAATATATATAACAACTACAACTGAGAACGAGATGTGTTTATTTAGAATGGTCTGAGGAAAACTTATGTAAGGAAGTTTCCAGACAGGAGGAAGACAAACACTAGAAACATCAAGCAGTATATTATTAATCTGTTTATTTTATTTTTCGAGCAGTTATTAGTCCCACTGATGCAGGTCTAACTGGTCAACTACACGTGACAAACTGCAGTACTAAACAATACAGAGATATTAAAATCTATAAGTTACATTTGATTACATTTGCACTTACATAGGGAAAAGTTTGAAACTACATCGTGTAATTATTTTGGAAATATCTAAAAAGCCTACTCACATTGAGGGCAATAGCTAGCCTTTAGTACTTTCGTTGTTCTAACATAGACTCTTCAGAATAATAAAACGGCTGTCTAAATATGTTACTTTTTTTTTTAAAATAAGAGTTGTAATTTTTGTATAGGGGACTAATATTTGAAATTATCTCCATTATATTATCTGCACTTTGTTGATTNGGCTG
The DNA here is from genome assembly GCA_002778355.1 of Clitarchus hookeri. Taxonomy (NCBI): domain Eukaryota; kingdom Metazoa; phylum Arthropoda; class Insecta; order Phasmatodea; family Phasmatidae; genus Clitarchus; species Clitarchus hookeri. The sequence goes on from NQII01003961.1 coordinate 36,212, forward strand.
TCTAGATATTTTACTTTTTTTTTTAAATAAGAGTTGTAATTTTTGTATAGGGGACTAATATTTGAAATTATCTCCATTATATTATCTGCACTTTGTTGATTAAATCGAGCGCCTCTTTAGCTCAGAGGTAGAGCACTGGTCTAGTAAACCAGGGGTCGTGAGTTCGATTCACACAGAAGGCATATACAAAAGAACGCATAGATCAGTAAATTCTTAGTGCTTTCGTATTTTTCGGCATATTAAAATAGCAGAATGCTGAATAGTTCCAGATCGGTTAAGGTTTTATTTAATAATGACACCTTGTGAACCCGTTTGCATGAAATTTCCCTTGAATAAATACTTTACACATAATATATACCATTTAAGCTTTGTTTCATACATTTTTTTGTGTGTAGTACAACACGCGACTATTTCGATGATAATTGTTTGTGTCACACAGCCCAATTCGTGCTTACCAAAAATATATATTATAGATCACAGTAAGTATACAATTTTTTCTTTTAAATTTTGAAAAAACATAACAATCCAAGAAATACGTATTTTTAGAAAGGGTCCCACACAAACTTTAAATACTTTTTTTTTCAATTATTAGTCAGTTTCATTTTCAATAATTTGTATGATTGGTATGCGTGTAAAGGGAATAATTGTTCCTGCGTAAATTCACTGTTTTACTATTTCATTTAACTATTTCGTCAGTTTACGTTTAACGTACTATTTACACAAACAATGCAATCATCAGATAAAAAAACATTAAAAACGTATTTAGTATGCATCGATTTTATTTGATGTAAAGCTCTCAGCGTAAGTAAGATTAATTTAAGATAAAATGTCCTTTCAAAAAACAGTGTAAGCAATTGCATACATATCAAGCGTTTGGTTGTTTCTTATTCGAAGGACTCCAAAAACCATCCTTTGTGCTTTAGATGAATCCCACAGACATTTTTTAAAGTCAGATCGCAGAAATAATCTTCACTACTAATATTAGGAAAATTCTTTTAATAAACAGGAAAATTCTACCTAACGAGAGCAAAACAGAACAATGTAACAAAAAACAACGACTTTTTTTATATCACGGATGTAATAAGAAAAAAGCGCGATAATGTTTTGATCTATGATAAAGTATTACAAAATTCATTCAATAATTGAACTATTTGAATGTGAGTAAAATACTGTTTCCTTCTAATGACATGTTCTGAACTTGGTATTATCATTTGTGTGAGAGAGAGTGATAGAGAGTAAGAGAGAGAGAGTGTATGTTAGAGAGAGAGAGAGTAGTGGTTTGGGTTTAGGTGTTTTAATATATTTCTATTTTCTCCAGAGATCTATTGAAACTACTACATAGGCTACAATATTAAATTACCCTCTTAAAACACAAAATTATGTGTTTCTTAATGATAGTGTCATGTTAAAAATAATTAAAGAACTTTTTTAAAAAACAATGGATATTATCAAATTATATAAATAAAAAGTATTGTTATCAATCCTGTAAAGGCAAGTATGCGAAGAATACATATATATCTATAATTTTACGCGTTTGGTTAACTTGATAATATGTGCATTGTGTTGGCAACAACAATTCCTTTTGTTAATTAAAACGTCCTTTAGACTACGATTTATTTTAATTTGTTCTAGAGGTACTTATTAGTGGCTGATTACCAGAAATAAAATAACAAATACAACTGTCAATAAGTTTACGGTGTAAAACAATTATGCCTTCTTCGCATCAAGACTGAAGAAAAGTGCATTATGGATTAAGTAATAAAATGCTGATTTATTCCAGTATTATGATCATATTAACTAAATAAACACAAACTTTATTCAGGGAATAAAAAGTAGCTAAATGCATCAGGCATTGGATTTAAGATTTTCCCGCCATCTTGTGTTACATCACTGCAGACAGGCGCTCTGGTTTTGCACTAGAGACCATTTATGATCTCTTAACCATCAATATTATTTGTTTTACAACCAAATTACTCCAAAAAAAAACGATTAATTTTTTTGCAGTTGTTACATTTCTCATTAAATTGCACCCAAACAATATAAAAATGTTAATGCAGTTATTTGTACGTTATTTTATTATCTGCTAAGTCGAAAAACAGGCAAGACGAAATCCAGCGACAGTTCCACAAACTCTTTCCCAACACGTAACTTTTATATCAGATTAATCTTCTTGCCATGGCCAACAACACCCTAACTATTTTCCCACTGCCAGAGGAAGTTGTCCAATTCATAATCCAAATGAAACACATTATCATTATTGCCATTGGAATGTACATTTATTGGAAGTTTGTAGGACAAATAGCAGTTATTACGAACACGAAGAGACTATACACAGTCTTGAAGTATGAAACTACGTTCTGTATAACTGGGCTGCGAAGGCGCGACCTAGACAAGAGTTGCAGTGTCCATCCAGGCACCGTGGTCACGGAGGTAGTTTCCACGACTACCAGAGTGTTATCCGCTGATGTACCTGGATTATCGGCAAGCTAGTCCCTGATCAAGATAAAGGATAGTTACATTAATACTTCATGCGCTGACTGNAAGATAAAGGATAGTTACATTAATACTTCATGCGCTGACTGTAAAATGAATCTGAAACTATTTTCGCTGAACGACATCTGCTCAGGTTCTAGTGTGATTGTTACACGTTCATCTACAAACACTTACAGCTCGTACCATTGTGCCTAGGCCAGCTTATCACCAAAACAGCAAAAGCACTTATAAATATAATGATATTTAATTTCACTGTATTTAGAAGCTCATTGAAACCGTTAGGCGACTACAATAATTTCACACAAAATTAAAACTTAACTTTGTGAATGTACATCATTAAGTTTTCTCTGTATTTAAAATTCGCATTTTTATTTCACAATAGCACCGACCTTCATTCTAAGAACAAGACATATTCCCGCAAATTATTTTTGGTATATGTCGTGTAAAATTTGTTAGAAAGATAGCCAGTGCTGTAGTCTTCTCATGAAGAATTTTTCTTTTCCCAGGTTACAAATGTGAATAGCTACCAGATGGTAATACGTATTTAATTTACACTTTCTTATATTATTAGAATGCTTCCCTTGCAAATATATTGTATTGCAAAAAGACATTGTNCAACAACACCCTAACTATTTTCCCACTGCCAGAGGAAGTTGTCCAATTCATAATCCAAATGAAACACATTATCATAATTGCCATTGGAATGTACATTAANACACATTATCATAATTGCCATTGGAATGTACATTAATTGGACGTTTGTAGGGCAAAAAGACATTATTATGAACACGAAGAGACTATACACAGTCTTGAAGTATGAAACTACGTTCTGTATAACTGGGCTGCGAAGGCGAGACCGAGACAAGAGTTGCAGTGTCCATCCAGGGGGCGGGATGACGGAGGTTGTTTCCACGACTACCAGAGTGTTATCCGCTGATGTACCTGGATTATCGGCAAGCTAGTCCCTGATCAAGTTAAAGAATAATTACATTAATACTTCATGCGCCGACTGCAAAATGAATCTGAAACTATTTTCGCTGAACGACATCTGCTCAGGTTCTAGTGTGATAGTTACACGTTCATCTACAAACACTTACAGCTCGTACCATTGTGCCTAGGCCAGCTTATCACCAAAACAGCTAAAGAACTTATAAATATAATGATATTTAATTTCACTGTATTTAGAAGCTCATTGAAACCGTTAGGCGACTACAATAATTTCACACAAAATTAAAACTAAACTTTGTGAATGTACGTCATTAAGTTTTCTCTGTATTTAAAATTCGCATTTTTATTTCAGGATAGCACCAACCTTCATTCTAAGAACAAGACATATTCCCGCAAATTATTTTTGGTATATGTCGTGTAAAATTTGTTAGAAAGATAGCCAGTGCTGTAGTCTTCTCATGAAGAATTTTTCTTTTCCCAGGTTACAAATGTGAATAGCTTCCAGATGGTAAAACGTATTTAATTTACACTTTCTTATATTATTAGAATGCTTCCCTTGCAAATATATTGTATTGCAAAAAGACATTGTAATTTTTTTTAGACACGTGAATCATTCGCTTTATTTGTACAAGTTCTTTAACTTGTCATCGAAGTTACCATGTCCAAGCAATCATAACACCACAGTGAGTAGGTAAGTTCTAGTAATTGAAACCTAGAGACTGTGTTAGTAGCTGGGTTTCCGTTGACATTTACATGTAACAATGCTATTGATGNTTACCATGTCCAAGCAATCATAACACCACAGTGAGTAGGTAAGTTCTAGTAATTGAAACCTAGAGACTGTGTTAGTGGCTGGGTTTCCGTTGGCATTTACATGTAACAATGCTATTGATGTTACGAAGAAATATAATTTGTGTGGACTTTTGCAAGTTTAAAAATGCGAAAGGGCCTCTAAGTGGCTAAATAATTTCTGAATGTATAAATAAATTATTTATAATCCTATTATGAGAATAAGAAAAGGATAAAATATATAAACTATCCCTTGTATTTATTCAAATTACGTTATTTTTTTTAAATATTTTATATAGGGGACATTTTCTAAATATCCACCATTCTAAATCCGTGTTTAATAAAGGGGAAAAAATTAATTCACAAATATGTTAAAATATTAACAATCTTTGTACCTATGTGGCGAAAGGTCAGTATTAAATAAGCACGGAGAAGTAATGAAGATAAAATGTAAGGTAGGCAATTTTCTTCTATTACTTAGTTGCTAAGAGTAGCAGAAAAAGAACAGACGACATTCCATTACAAGCGCGTTGCCTCCTGTGAGGTTCGAGCTCACGACCCCTGGTTTACAGTTTACAGTTTAAATATATCTTTATTAACACTTAATTTACAAGGTTATGTTTCCACTATTTTTTTTACAAACGCCATTCCAGCCCTCCGGGCTCTTGTGGCGGGTTTCATATTTTACACAGCTCGGCACAATTTTTAGTGGCCTGTTATACCTTTTGTATTATCTTTAAAAAAACATATAACATAATCAGGACAAAAAATAAACAAAAAACCCTAGAACTCTTAATGGTACTTAGAAACTAACAGGTTGTAATCTTGTTTACGAAACCAGTGCTCTACCTCTGAGCTAAAGAGGCTCTGGTAGAAAAGCTGGTCTCTTCTGATACGAATTAGGCAACTACAATGAGATGGTGCGAGAGACTTGTGGCAACATTACAGTAAATATCCCTTGTTTATTCAGCATGCTACGGAAATCACTGTATTCGGTCATTTATTTGTAGCATAGCAATAAGATTACATTTGATGAAAAAGAGTGCCCGAGAACTCATGTTGCCCATATTCCATACTCGATCATCAATATTCAAGCAGCTATCTGTTTCGAATAATCATTCCAGTCATGGCTTATCAGGCGAGAAAGTACATTCGAGAGAACCTAGGTTCCCTACCTTGCCCGGCCATCCTTATTAAGGTATTCCATNTTATCAGGCGAGAAAGTACATTCGAGAGAACCTAGGTTCCCTACCTTGCCCGGCCATCCTTATTAAGGTATTCCATGGTTCTCCGAAATCACTCTGGTTACGGAAGAAATGCGATGACGAACCATTTATCTGTACGTATTCACATGGGTATATTCAACGAATTTTAGTGCCATAAATAAAAATAAATAGACTATCCGTTTTGTTTTTTGAAAATACGTTATTTTTTAAAATGATATTATATAGGAGACATTTCCTAAATATTCTTCTTTCTTAATATGCGTTAATTAAATGAAAAACATTAATTCAAATTATTTTTTTTTTTAATTTCGAAGCTAAATTATAGTTTTGTAGCATGGAATGCCAAATCATATGCAGTGGATTGAGGGAACTCTGCTGCAATTCTCCATCGTTTATTTAGCCCAGCGGCAGGGCACTGGTCTTGTAAACCAGGGGTCATGAGTTCGATCTTCACAGGAGGCGCAAGTGGCACGTATCGAGTGTTCTCAACCTGTGTGCTGTGGTTAGAAACTTGTTGGGCAGATTAATAATAGCTCTATGGTGAACGATTCCCGCCTGGTTATAGTCTCTGTTTAGATACTAGCATTTACTTTTCAAACCTGTCTGCGTTAAAATCCCTTGTGTAAGTGCTTCGATATATATTTTTTTTTTCTGTGATATACCCATTTTTGTCTTGTAGTTCAACACACGAACGCATCAATGACTTTTAAAAAGATAAATTTTTGTCACTCTTAAAACAATTTATATTCCCGCAAAAATAACAGGAAGGAAATTTTTTTTTATATTCGTTTATTACAGTCTATAAACAGCATTACTGAATCAAGAGGTATGAATTTGGGAAGGAGGGAGTGGCTCTGCCAATGCTTATAGATATGCGTTAGGTTTAGATGAGTGTAGTTTTAATCAATCACTGAATATTTCTTAATGTTCATGTTGTTATCACTATCATTGTTTTCAATGTAAAAACTGCTATGGCTACAAAAGTGATTATTTTTTATGCATAAACTCAATTCACTTACTTTTTTTCATTGAATCATTTCGTTTGCTTAACTTTAAGGTGTGACTAAATTAACTACAGGACCACCATCCTCCATGAACACAAAGAAAAAGTTAAATAGGAATGAGGAATGGGTTAATTAATTTGTTTTAAGCATCTGATTTAAATGAAAGTAACCTCAAATTCAGAAAAAAATTAACTTACAAAACGTTTTAGCAAATGCATACAATTCATGTATCAGTTTATTTCTTTTTTCGAAGAACCCCAAAACGAAAATATATTATTTTGGCAGAGGTATTTATTTAGATAATCTAATAATTTTTTTCAAATATTAATAACATTAGTAGTTTTTAATTAATATAGTAAGGAAACTTCTTTCATCTAATTTATTTACATGTTCTCAAAACATCGNTAACATTAGTAGTTTTTAATTAATATAGTAAGGAAACTTCTTTCATCTAATTTATTTACATGTTCTCAAAACATCGAAGAGATGACGATAGATAAATGCCACCTTTAAATAGCAAAACAGAGGAAAGAAACTAAAAATTATGGTGGACTTACATCTCAAGTATGTATAATGAAAAACCATGATACAAAAATCTTTGTTAACTAATTACAAAATGTGTCGATTAATTGAAATTCTTGTCTTTGACGAAAATACCATTTCCTTTAAATACCAATTTAGAATTTGTGATAAATATTAGTTTGCTTTAGGTTTTTTTTTTTTTTTTTGCATATTTGTTATTTTCTCCAGAGACCTATTGGAATTAATATGTTGGCTTTATAATTCGAATATTGAATAGTTCCCTTTATAATCAGAAATATATGAGTCCTAGAAAACAACGAATATTTTAGAACTAACAATGGAGATTATTACATAAAGAAAAAACTTTGTTCTCAATTCGGTAATGATACCTTTGTCTATACGATAAAAATAGTCGTGGGTGATAAATAAATATCAACGGTAGGTATGCCAAGAACGCAAAGAAAATGTCCTAACGCTTTTGTATACATGTGGTTCTCTTTTCATATAATTTACTAAAAAATGTGTTGGTTAATGCAAACGTTATGTTTATTAAGACTTTTTCACACCACGATTTATTTTAATTCGTTCCAGAGATATTTACGAATGAATTTTTACCAGAAACAGCGTAAAAGAACTTTAAATAAGTTTTTAGCGTAAGGAACAGTGCATTTCCTCGCGTCAAGACTGAAATAAAAAACTTATGCTGGATTTAGAAATCATATGCTGGTTTATTCCAGAGTAATGTTTACACCAACCAAATAAACACAGACTGCGTGTATGCAAAGATATAGTAGCAAAATACTGGGTAATTAATATAGTTCGCAAGATCTATATATTTTTATTTGTTGCAAAAATGTATCATTCTTAATTTTAATTTTATATTATTTCTAAGTATACAGGTAAAGGTAATCACACCAACGAATTAAACCTTTTATAGGCGATCTTTTGTTTACGGCATTGGATCGTAGAAAGTTTTTGAGAAATTATAGTTCGTGGTTTTCGTCATATCTTTATTATCGAAGTAGTCTGAAAAACATGTAGGGGCCTGTACCAGAAATTATGTAATAAAACTAAATTGGGTACGTATACGAACGAAAAGTTCTTTTTTAATTTCAAAAGAAAAATTATATTCCAAACCGAATTTCAAACACCTTTATTTTTTTTCAAGCAAGTGAATTTCGTTAATTAAAGGGAACGTTTTTAAATAAAATAATAAGGGCTATAGTAATTGTGTAGAGAATGCCATTAAACGGAGCTCGGTGATGCTAAGTACAGTTGAGTAAATTTGGCTAAACTGCGCAGAGCAGCAGTGGGACTTCCCCTCTGAACAGGTAATAACGGCGTGCGTGCCGATAAACACGGGGTAATTGTTCGCGTGTGCAGTGGCTTATACGTCCCCGGGAGCATATGCTTCCGTACCGCAACATGATGCTGCAGAGGCTCGGGTCAGCTACGTTAACGGTCGCCACGCACGACCGCTGCCTTCCTCGAGCATGACTGGCATATGGGATGGCAGTCTCGCATCGCGAAACTTTCCCACCGACTTGCAAAGGATTTCAGGTTGTCAAGTTGGTCAGCCTGAAGGGCACTGCAATATTTTTTTACGTATTATTTTATTAGTGTATTACATTCTTTATCGTTGCGATACGGAATAATAGTCTGCGAAAAGTACGGCAATGAAACAGGGGCATTGACTAAAGCTGAGGTAGAGAGATCTCGCTGGCTGCGCACAACAAATCTCCACGTCCCAACATCGAACTGCTTTCCTGCCAAGATATCTAGCGAAAAACGGCATGGTTTAAATTTTAGGTTAGAAAACTGATTTATAAACAAATGCTTTGAAATATATGTATACTTCCTCTAACCCATTTGTATTCCAGTTTGATTTAATTCAACGTGGTAGAAGTATTTCAACCATATAATAGTGATTGTAATTTAGAAATTAAGGTACAAACAAACACTTTCGTCACTGTTGACCATGTGATCTTGACAGTCGTGTTCCTTTGGGGTAGGTCAGTGTTGGGTACATGCGCAGAAGACGAATAAGCGGTCTACCTCAACTGTAGTCTATGGGGCGGATAGGCCAGGGCTGGAGGGTTGAAATACCACCGACTCCCTCGCAGCTAGGGGCCCCTTAGATCTGCTTGAAAAAAATATAAATAATTTAAGAGTCAACAGGAGTAAAGTTAAAAACCATGGGATGAGTAGTGCGCAAAAAAAAAATTGATGCTTAATAAATTGAACTAGGTACGGCGATTTTCAATTTAAATATTTTTTTTTTTCTAATAAATCTCAAAGTTAAACAAAACTATTACTTTAAGCTACAGCTTACTTTTTAAACGTTTGAGTTTCAAGATAAAGTTGTAATTCAATATAACCATAATTTTAACCCTTGCGGTCGGTGGAACAAGTGTCGGATTTCAAATAAACTGAAACATGCCGCTCCGGTTGTCTCAATAAACTAAAACCCTGAAGAATTGTGTGTTAAAACTGTTTTGGTATTTTTATGAAGTCATCGTCGATATCATTTCACGAAACTATAAAACATATCCTCGAAACACAGAAAACAAAAAATTCTGTCTCTCGAACAGCGAACCTGGCACTTGTACTGCGTTGCAGAATGTTTTTCAAATCCCGGTTTTTTTTTAAACTAAGCTGTTAAACGCGTGCCGATGTCCTGATTTACGGAACCAACACACGCTCCAGACGATGCCCGGCGATTGCTTTGAAGACGTCACGTGAGCTAGAAACTCCATCTCGGAGCACTCCAGCGTAACTATAAACAGCTTTCTCGGAACGCCGTAACTCAAAAGATTTGGACCAGATACTTACACAAGTACCAGAGGGACCTGCATCGAGCCTTACTGCATACAGACTTTTGATCGTCGAAATGGTAGGATCACCGCTTGAAGTCCCATAGCCATAGGTATAGACCAGCGTTTCCTAACCTTTTTCAAACACGGATCCCCACTTATTTCACTCGCTTCAGTCAGTCTCGCACACCGCCCGCTGGCGCACGTCCTTCGCGCTAAGTAAGCGTAGCGATTACCAGACACCTGCTGGCATTTATTTATTATTATTGTTAAATGGTCCAGAGATGAGACTGTGGACCCCCATACATATACTCGCGGACCCCCAGGTTAAGAAACACTGGACTATAGACTATTCACGGTAAAGCGAACACTTTTTAAAGCCCTCTCATTTGGAACAATAGTCAATAAATGTTTTTTATTTTAGCCGTAGACGTTAATTCTGAGCACGGTAAAACATACACACTGTGTTTATTACCTACATGTCAATATTTATTTTTAAAAAAGCTGTGGAAGCAATAAAAATGGCTTATAGGAAAAAAGTAACTAGGGCCTCAAAAGTGCTCACTTTACCGTGAACAGCCTATACACGCAGAACCACGCTAACACCGCACGCCAGTTCAGAGCCTTGCACTTAGAGGCTACTGCGCACTCGATGCGCGTGGCTGTATAGCCCTTATTGCCCACACACTTATTTATGTCAGACGCGGAAAATAGTTCCAGGTTTGTTTTTGCGTAAGTTCCATTACGAAAAGTTTAACGATTTATTTTTGCACGACGTATCATAAATAACAGCTTCTTGAACTTTACCATGGTGTTACAGTTTCCCTGCTTTATTATTTTTTTAATTGGCGACATCCGAGAAAAAATAAGTGATTATTTCTTACGAGCCATAAAATAAATTGTACTAACAAGAGCAGCCAAGCAATAACTGTTTTAAGAAGAGTAAAATTGAACGCTTCTTGTTTTGTCAAGCCGTAAAACGTAAAACAAAATCTGAGCTGCATTCTGCAGTGGAAATTCCGTAAATCCAAAATGTCGTAGAGATATAGAAAATGAAAGCAGGCAATGAATGTGTGGAACATGCAAAGTATGCGAACTTCACAGTTTGATTGTAAAAGATACACGCAAAATGAGGCGGGTGAAGGAGGAATGGGTTTGAGTTGTCATCGAAATAAAAGTGGTCAAGGAAGGTGGGTTACACGCTAAATATGAATCCCGTAGCTTGTGAACATTTTGAGGAAGGCAAAACTTACGTAAAAGGCAGCGGGGACAGGAGGAGGCAATACACAGTGGCAGTGAGAGTTCTGGACAGCCCTTTATAACTGTGGTCCTCAGTGCTGATCAGGGTGAAGGGAGGCTGGAGAGGGAGAGGCGACGGAATGAAATGTCGGTGAAAGTGGAAGTACCCCGAGAAAACCCACTGGCGAACGCCAATATCCGCCATATTCTCCAATTGTAAATATCCAGTTTCAACATCACTGAGAATGTTACCCGGGAAGGGGGGGGCATATTGATAACTGAAATGGGAGTAGTCACGTATGGTGCAAAACATGTCAAGTACACCGAAAGGTAAAAAAAAAAAAAACTGGTACACCTGCCTAATATAGTGTAGGGCCCCCGCGAGCACGCAGGGGGGCATGGACTCGACTAATGTCTGAAGGTATGCAGGAGGCAATTCACACCATGAATCCTGCAGGGCAGTCCACAAATCCATAGGAGTGCGAGGCNCATTGCATCGCGTTACTCTGATTGGTTCCACCCCTCTGTTCTTTCATACAAACGCCTATACCAGTTTTTTTTTTTTTGGCTCTCCAGTGTAAGAAGACTGTAGCTAAGAGTTTTACGAATAGTAAAGTAAACCGTAAAACAGAGTGGGGCTAGCTTGGATGGGGTGCAGGATAGGCAGAAACGCACACGTGAAATATCAACGTTGTAACTGCAACAGTTTAGGAATGACAAAGTGATGATACTTTAAAAGGTGGAAAAATGAGGGTGAGGTAAGGAAGGAAGAATAACGAAAAAATAAGTAACGGAATTGAATTGTGGCGTGTGCGTGTGTGTGTGTGTGTGTGTGTGTGGAAAGGAAAGGGTGTGCAAAACAATTATGTAGAAAAGCTTTAATGCTTCAGAAAAAGCAAAAGGTATTTTTTGCAGTATGTAAGGAGGTGGAAATGGGCCGAAGGGCACAGCAAATTTAATGTAAACATAAACTGCAATATGTAAATTTGCAACACGACCATAAGCACAAAAATTTTAAGGAAAATTTCTCAGAACGCGTCGTTTTCGAGATATTTGCAAAAATTTGAAATAGGAAAAAATGCAAATTATATATCAATAGAGGGAGTTCGAGATTTTTGCGAGGACAGCTACTGTACCACATATTATGCATGGGGAAATATAAATGCGAGAAGGGAATATGCCAGTAACGACGTCAGTAGACAAGGCTGTTTGGAATATCAAGCATGAAATATTTAGGGGAAACGGCAGAAGGAGAAATAACAAGTGTGCAACATGGCGCAGTAACATTGCAGAAGTGTTGAAGAAGGGGAATGTGAGTGTGAAATGTGTCATCCGTATCTGTAGTGGCATGGGAATGGCAGGCAGTTAATCGTCATGCTTTTCTTGGGGTAGAGGGTGAGGTAGCAGAATTACAACAATATGTACACACACATTCTCTTTAGAAATTGAAATGAAAAACGTAAATTGTCAATTGGAACTCAGTGGGTGAAAGTGCATGGAAAACGCCACAGGACCAACCGTCGTTTGATATATGAACAAAAAACGAAAATTAAAAAAAATATGTGTATATATATATAATTTCGCAAACAAAAAAAATAATTTGATATTTTCATTGAAAGAAATACAATAACAAATCGGGTAACGGTAAACACCGAACGCCCAAAATTACTCCGTCCATGATTCTATCTCCTCTTTAGGATTTTGGAGTGGGAAGTTCTATTGGAAAGAAGGGACATGGACCAGAGGAGGTATTGTAATAACTTCCGACTAGTATTGTTAGCCCTACGCCACTTTTTCCTTACGGCTTTTGAAAATGATAAATTTCTTAGCTAAACTTGCGTTCTTTGTTAATGTGTATATGGTGACGAGTGGAATGAAATGCGTAACAGATGAAAACACTTATAAATTTGCTTTTACGTAGAGTTTCGGTGTTTTAAAACTCGCGTTTCACTGTTGTTATCTCATTTGGTGATTTCAAGAAGTCGGACGTTATAGTCAGTAGAGGCAGTAACNAAACTCGCGTTTCACTGTTGTTATCTCATTTGGTGATTTCAAGAAGTCGGACGTTATAGTCAGTAGAGGCAGTAACCTTCCCTATCCCTACTTCCCCCACCCCCTTCCCCTTCTCAAAAAAAATCAAATTCTTCCCGATTCGTCTTTGATAATGATGTGAGTTTAATTCTTTTTTGTTTTATTATTTTCTTATAATATCCCCTCTTTTTACTGGGAAACTACTGTGAGACGACTTATACTATACGTTATTTTTTTTTATTTGTAAGAAAAATTATACAACTTGTATACATTAATCATAGGTAGGTACTATTTCCTCACATAAAAAAAATTACATCACATTTGTTCGCATAGTGGCCTGTCAAAATCACAATTTTTGTATTTTTGAGAGTACAAATAATAAAACCAAACTCAAATGAGACAAAACACGTTGAAATAAGATGCCATGGATTACTTCAAAAACATATTCAAAATAACGTTATGAAAGTTTTTCGCAATTTTTTAAAATTCATTTTAAAAAGTTTATAATTTTTATTTGTAGCAGTCTGTAATTTTATATAAAATAAATTTTTCTAAGAATACTTTTGAATGAACCAAGAGATGATATTTCAGTCACTCATGTCAAATTTTCTGCAAATGTTTCTGTTTATTTTATTTTTACATACAAAAACACTAAAAACTGTGATTTTGCCATGCCATAATGCAAAAAAAAATNGTTTCTGTTTATTTTATTTTTACATACAAAAACACTAAAAACTGTGATTTTGCCATGCCATAATGCAAAAAAAAATATGCGGTATAAATTATTTAAGAGAAGTTAGAGTGCTTAGAAGTTATGTCTACAAGTTGAAGCAGAANAAAAAAAAATATGCGGTATAAATTATTTAAGAGAAGTTAGAGTGCTTAGAAGTTATGTCTACAAGTTGAAGCAGAAATTCTTTCTGCCGAACGAAGCTCTGCCAGAGTTATTTAATTTAATAGTTTCTTATACATTTTAAGCTAATAGTAAAATGTTACTATTTTGACAAGTGAAAGACCATTCCACGGGGAATAAATGCAACCTCGTCTAACTCCCTGTATATGAAAGAAGATAGCACCAATCTTTGAGTAAACTAGAGTTATGTGATAAGATATTTCACGTTCTGCAGTATTTGTTCTGCTGAACATATGAACGGATATAAACATATATATATAAACACATTCACAAGGTATTTTTCATTAACATGTAGTAATTCAAACTACAGCATCTATGGACTAATATAAACAAGAAATCCTGGTAACAATTTTTGAAAAGGTCATCTAGTATTTTTTAAATAAATTTGATGTTAGGCAAAACAACGCAGAGAGCAGCAGGTATTTTTTCACATAGAAGACTAGCACTTGTGTGCGTAAATAATATTACGTCATAACGTTCGTGCTGTTACAGAGATTCGCCATGGAGATGACACCATAACTACAGTTCTACGCCCTAAGAAGAAACTGCGCATAATTCGCCACAATTATTACACATTTGGTTAAAAAAAGAACTAACAATTATTTTGTATTCGCAATTAATTAGGTACTTTTGTAATTAACCCTAAAAAAANTTTGGTTAAAAAAAGAACTAACAATTATTTTGTATTCGCAATTAATTAGGTACTTTTGTAATTAACCCTAAAAAAATCCTTTCTTTAAACAACGTATATATTAAAAGCAACGCTAACTGGCGTGCTCTAAGTTGGCAGCAATGAACGACAAGTAGTTTATTACCTTAACATCGTATNTTAAAAGCAACGCTAACTGGCGTGCTCTAAGTTGGCAGCAATGAACGACAAGTAGTTTATTACCTTAACATCGTATTAAAAATAAAGAAGACATTTAAATTTGTAGACACAAAGCTTAGTTGATTATTTATTTTATTTGGTCTGAAGCACAGAAAAGTAAGAGTAAAGCTAAAGCCAGTATACAGATACCATATTTACATTCCTAACAGATTCACACGAATGAATTCGGTCGTTAGGCAGTTTTAATTTTACGTTTAGTGGAAGGATACAAATTGGATGCAAATGAGAGCTTAGCCAAGACTTTCTAAAACCGTTAAACATGAACAGCATCTATTTCCAAATATTTTAAGAAAATCAACAACTTCGCAATGGTGAAATATACAAAATTATATAGTTGCTGTATAACTGAAAACCTTGCGTGAAAGTTTTTTGCTAAACACTCTAAAGTTGAAATGATAAAATTCTGTATAGTCCATTCACGGTTACTCCACACTTTTCTGAAGCCCTGCTTAAGTTCTACTCCCAGGATATTCCTCCGCCTCATGCAAACTAAGCTTAACTAAGTCCAGAAAATTACACCAAAGGGTACGCACCGAATTCGTGCGCCATCAGTTGTAATAATATTTTTCATGAGAACTATTTCTTACTAGGTGCTACCAACACACAATTTTTCCCGCTGTTGTTATCCATATTTATTATATATAAAATATTGTAATTTATATATAAATTATAGGTAAAACTTCAATATAACGAAAAATAAGATAATTTTATGTTAACAGAGATATAACATGCTTGTGATACGTGGTATATTTAGAAAATAACTAAACATGTCATACATGGGGTGATTTTTCAAAGGTTTGACTCAGAAAGTGTGAAGAAACCGCGAATAGACTATACAAGTAATTCATCGTGATCAGTGTAATGCTACTGATTACTCCAGTGACTGCATTTCACTTATTTAAGCCGCCCGTCTACCTGGCGCTTGCACTGCGTTGCAGAGTGTTCGAAATACACGTTTTACAACGAAACTATTAAGNAAGCCGCCCGTCTACCTGGCGCTTGCACTGCGTTGCAGAGTGTTCGAAATACACGTTTTACAACGAAACTATTAAGAGTGCGTCCGACGTGCTGATCTACGAAAAGAACACACACTTCAGACGAGAGCTGTTAAGTACTTTCAAAACATCACGTACGTTAGAAACATCAATTCAGAGTACTCCAAAACCGCTAAAAAAAACGGCCTTTCCAAGGCACTGTAGCTCAAAATGCACGCATCAGATACATACAAAACTACTATAGGGGCCTGCACTGAACCTTCCTAAAGACTTCCCACTAATAAAATAATATGGTCACCGCTGAAAGTCCCATAGGTACACGCAGCACGACGAGAACACTGCACGCCAGTTCAGAGCCTTGCGCTTAGCGGCGATGGCGTACTTGATGCGCGTGGCAGTGTCGCCCTTATCGCTCCCGCGCTTCTCGGCCTAGACGTGGGAAAAAGTTCAAGGTAGACGGGGGCCTTAAGTGCGAGGCCGCAATGGTGACGTCACTAGCGGACCGGCCTCCCGTCAAGGGCGTGCAGGCGCGATACTCGACGCGGCTTCACGCGAATCTTCGCACGTGGGAGGAAGGGAGTGCAGTAGAGTGGAGTTTAGAGAAGTGGACGGCTCTTAAACATCGGGGTCTTGAGAACCGGCGAGGGTGAAGCGAGGTTAGTGCGGAGCAGCGTCGAAATGCGAGGGTGGTTGAGGGGAGGGAAACGGGAGATCCCCGAGAAAAATCCGCCGACCAGCGGCATCGTCAGGCACGATTCCCACGTGCGGGAAATCCGGGAGCGAACCAGCCGGGAATCGAACCAGGTTCTCCCTATGCGGGAGGCGAGTGGTCTGACCACTACACCAGGTCGAGCGATCGATAAGGGGGGGAGGGAGCGTGACGAGTATTGTCCCTGACTGGTTTGTTGTCCCGCGGTTCTCCAGTTCCTTTCCGTCACCGCTCTATCCGAGGGGTCATGTTCCGAGCCAAACTTGGGCCCGACAGGCACCTACGAACCCACCTCGAAAGCTCGTCAAAAGATCGCTGCTATGGTGGGGGGGGGGACACACTGCATATGCGCTTTCGAACCACTATGTTCTCAGGTCACTGGTCACTTTGCCAACGCCAAAAATACGAAGGGGAATTATTCATTTTTAAAATTTACAAACTTAGGAACAACTAAAATACATTTGCTCATTTTCTTACTGCGAGGTGGAGTTTTAGGAGTTATATACATCACGCCAGTTACTGGGCTATGCGCNTACATTTGCTCATTTTCTTACTGCGAGGTGGAGTTTTAGGAGTTATATACATCACGCCAGTTACTGGGCTATGCGCCACAAATGGATGCTATAAATTTCTTGGGAATGACCGGCAGAAATATAAGTAACGTATTTACTGAAATGCCAGAAAATATGCTAATTATTTCTTTGTCAAATCGTTTACACTGCTCGCAAAAAGTTTAGCATATATCGGAATCCAGGACACCTCGCCAGGGGATCTGAACCCCTAAATACGCACGTTATGCCTTTTCACTACGCCACTGACAAAATACGTTGCCTCGTCAGGAAAAAAACAACGCGTTTGAGATATCCATTATCGCCCTCAATACGTGATAACATTTTGACTGCAATGTCATACCGACACGTGGCGTCGTTGATTAACTAAGCCTGAACAATTTGCACTTTGTATGCACGAAACAATAAACCTTCGTGTAGAATATCACGAAGGTAACTTTTTGGCATCTGTAATTCATGTGAGGGCCGCGGTGGCTGAGTGGTCAGCCCGCTCGCCTCCCACCATGGCGAACCAGGTTTAATCCACCGGCCGGGTCACTCCCGGATTTTCGCATGTGGGAATCGTGCCGGACGATTCGGCTCGTCAGCGAGTTTTCTCGGGATCTCCCATTTCCCCCGCCCCATCATTCCGGCGCTGTTCCATACTCACCTCAATCACCCTCATCGGCTCTCAAGACCTCGCTGTTAAGAGCCGCCCAAATCTCTTCACTCGCTGTATTTCACGTGAGGACCTACGCACTGATTTCCTGGAGCTTCCTGCGAAATACTATCTCGCTGCTTTACACCCTTTTAGGTTGATGGTCGGCCAGTTCTCAGTGAGTCAGCAACCGATCCTGTGTTCTTGAACCGGTCATGCCACGACTTAATACTCTTGACGTCGGGCGGCATCTTTCCGTATATTGTCTGAAAGTTTCTCTTCACTGTAATTGGTGACCGAGTCTCGTGGTACCAGAGGACACATTGAGCTTTTCCCTGATTTTTGAATATGTCTAGTTTCCTAGACACTGCAACTGCTACACCACAGCCCCGTTACTTAAACCTGCAACAAAAAACTTAGTCAGTTTTCCAACGTTTTAGCACTAGTTTCACATCTCCATCTTACATATAGTGGATACACATAAATAAAGTTAATAATCAGGGGAAGACCTTTCGGGCATTCTGTATTTCAAACGTCAACTTCTTAATACTTAATCATACTACTTAATCGTTTTAACATTATATATGAAAGTTATAAGTTCTAAGTTACTCTGATCTGGGCTCTTAGCGATTGGGTAAATCGAGAAGTAGTGATATAAACCTTACAACTCTCAATTACGTATGTTACTGGTATGNGGCTCTTAGCGATTGGGTAAATCGAGAAGTAGTGATATAAACCTTACAACTCTCAATTACGTATGTTACTGGTATGCTTTTGCAGTTGATCTCTGTTTTTTTTTCTACCGGCTTCATTTTCATATGTTTCAAAATTGGGTTCATCATTAAAACCGCAAAATTTTGCAAAAATAAGTCTGACAGTACTTTGATATTACTACCATTCTTAAAAAAGAAATTTAAGTCTAATATATGGATACTGGAAATTGAAAGAAAACATTACTCTCATACGAAGATAATAAGATCAATTATAAATGCAGTGGTTCTTGGGGACAAGTTCTTTATCGATCACATATCTAAAAACATACATCCTAGCACTAAGTTTATTTTAGCAACATTAATGCAATTTTTATTCAATCCTTATTTATTCAACACTATTCCATAGCAGCAGTGACTCAGAAAGTGAGTATAGGTACGCAGAGTCAAGGAACTGATTATTAGTGGTCGCGATATTTCCAGGTTTGTAAATACAAAGTAATAGGTCACTTTATATTTGTATGCTTTCAACACAGTTATATCAAATTTCTCCTCCATTTAGATCATAACAGACTTTGGAAAATTATAGGTATAAACTCACAAAACAAACTATTGACTGTTATTTTATTATAAAATAANATCATAACAGACTTTGGAAAATTATAGGTATAAACTCACAAAACAAACTATTGACTGTTATTTTATTATAAAATAATGTATGTTAAATGAAGTTACAACAAAATAAAGAAATGATTAATTACATTCATTGTAAAAAAATTGTTCAAGCTAACTTAAAATTAAAGAAACATACGAAGTTATGATAAATTTCAATATTTGTTGTAGATCATATTAAGTATACAGTAACAATTACAATAACTAAACGAAAATAACATTGGTTACTGCCACACAACAACTATAACAATTTTTACTATACAAATATCCAAGTTTAATAACTGTGCCGTATGTAATATTTTGTATTCAAAGACAGGATATTTTATTTATTTTTCATTTGTGTATATTTTAAAAAGATGCCAAACTGCATGAATAACTATCGGTTTTACAACTAAGGGTTAGAGTTGTTGCCTGTTAGACTTTTTTTTACATTTCCTTAACAGCTTCAATAAAACGAAAAGTTTATAATTTCCACGTTTCTTGCCTCTGGTTCATCAACTCTGGCAGCATGCAGTTACAACAGAATTTCTTAAGATCTTATAATGCTTGCTTCCAAAAATTGACTGTTTCCATTCGAAATGTTGCCTTATATGATCCCACAGGCGTACAAATACCATAAATTAAATATTCCTTCTTTGAAAAACGTAGTTGTCCCTGAAGTTAATAACACTATTAATATGCTTTATTCAGTATGATTTGATCGCGTTCAGAGTTTAAATTACGTACGGTCCCTTATTTCACAGCTGCAGTAATATAATTTCAAAATACTGACAATGGACCCTTCACTCCTGCATCACTTCTGCAAGCCCCTTTTCCCCAATGCCGTTATCAGGAGTAGCTCTCAAGAAGGGCAAGTCTTAATCAATGAAAAATCCAAATTTTTCAATTTGTTACTTTTATAAATATTATATATATATACACACACATACATAAAATTGTTCAATCTCTGTCAACTTGAAAAGCAACAAAATTAATTTTGTTCGTATAACGAAAGAACACGCTTGAATAAACAAAACCTCTGTGTTGGGCTAAAAAAATATTAGACTGTCAACAAAATATTTAGTTTTATTAACTGTATGTATTTGCTTGGCCTCTCATTTGATTGCCTTCGCTCGAAAATAGAGATCGAGAGTTTGTAATTTCTGTGGGCAATTAGGATTGCGACAGCGAATACTGCATTTAATGATGCTTGGTAATGAATGGGAAAAGATCCTGATAAAACAATTTTTTACAGGAAACTAATAAGTAAAGCTGTAAAACTTGAAATATTTATTTACGTGCCTTGTCCAATATTTGACATGTCTCATTTAAAAATATTCGCATTTAATCAGTTGTCGCTTGAGCTGCTCTGCCTTCATAGGTCACGGACAGAGTGGCCGATTCGTAGTTAGTCGGAGGGTCAGGAGTTCGCGCTCCGGTTCCTCCGCGGCTGATTTTCAGTTCTCATGTCGCACAAATGTGTTCTGTGAATTTGTCATCAAGTCGGTCTACTACTTGAGCTCGCCACACGGCAAAATACACTCACGCTGTCAAACGTCAAACGTCACACACGCTATGTCCAACGGCAAATGTATCCGTGAATGGAG
>NQII01003961.1:56979-77249 GCA_002778355.1 Clitarchus hookeri
TTGAGATCCACAGTTCCCATGTCACACACGTGTGAACTGTGGATCTGTCATCAAGTCGGTCTAACTTGAGTTCGTCATCAAACGCCACCTACACACACTGCCAAACATCACACACGCCATGTCCAACGTCCAATGTGTCAATATGTCAATAAAAACAACTTTAATTTAAAAAAAAAACTTCAGATGAGATAACTCTGGGGAAGCGCACGATCTGGGTTCGAATCTGGGTCGGATTTTTACATTACTAACCTTAAACTCTTTTAAAGTGCGTAGAGCCAAATCTTAAGAGGTTTGGGGGAACCAAATATGAACCAAAAAAAAAATCGTTTGGTTTCAATAACAAAATATTTTACTGCCCTAATACAAACAATTAATTTGATTACGCCAAACAAACTTTGTTTTATGCAACGAAACCTTTTTCTGAGTGTAGAATTAAATGTAGAAACGTTCAGGCAGCAACTACATTTTTTTTACTACTCCAACGAAGAATCGAATGCGTGTCATTCAACCAGCATCTTGGTGCCTTAATGCTCTTCGTTACACAGGGATGAGAGATTGATCCCTCCCTCACCCCGTTAACAAAAAAGAAAACAAAGGAATACATTTGTTGGGCGTGCTGGCGGGGTGAGTTGCGCGGTTCCTGCCCCAGAGCCACGGGATGCCCCCGAAACACCCTCCTGGGGCCGGGCGGGCACCATCTGGCCTGGACTTTATCTGGGCAGATTTATCAGATTTCCAAAATAATAGTCCCGACATTACATCCCCCCGCGTGTAGGCCCGTGGCCGCGCCGTAATGGACTCTTCATGGGCCCCGAGCGAGCTTCGCAGCGGGGCGGAGCTGTGCGCGCCGTTCCACGAACATCGTGCACTTGCTACGCGCTGGGCTGAAAACATCGGCCTCTCTCCGCCTGGTCGCGGCATCTTCACACTCTTTTTAATCAAACCTTTGGGAAACTCACCCTATGTATTACGTGTTCTCTTGTAGCCTAAATATGCCGTAAATCATGAGCTTTTTATATTTCTGTTAACATTGCAGCATTTTTTTGAAATTTATATTGGACTTTAACTTATATTTTATTAATAAATTGCAAAAATTTAATTTACTGTTAAAACGAATAATAACACAGAGGAAATAGGCATGTTGGTAATGACTAGTAAGAATAGTTCTCATGATAAATGTTATTGTGGTGAGTGCGCACGAATGCGGTGCGTTGTCCTGTTGGAGTAATTGCATGGACTTGTCAAGCTTTCTTTGCACGAAGCTAAGGAATTGTGTGGAAGTAGAACTTGAACAGAGCTTCAGACAAGTTGGAAGTAACTGTGAGAGGACTATAGTGTTAAAATGCNAATACAATTTGAAATGAGTGTCTTTTTATTCACTAGGTATTATAAAAAAAATTATTCTCATTTTATTGCATGCCATGAAACGCTGCGCTTTACATTTCATTACGTAAAGCACATCCTTATGACTTGCCGCCAGAACAAAAACTCAGCAGTTGTTAGGTCTCCCGTCAATGTCGTTTAAACCAAGGGATGTATAAGTCTCTATACTTATATAGGCTGAATTACATCGTTGTTTCGTTACTTCTTTATTCCTCGATTAATATAATGAAGGGCAATAAGGCACGAATTAAGAATAAAAATTGTACGGTTTTGAACGTTATTTATTTACAATGGAAATGCGCCTACCCTGTGCCTTGGGGTCTGGTTCTTACAAACATATTTCTAAATTCGCAAGTAGAAATTTTTGTACAGCTCGTGCAGAAGTGGTCTCGAGTTGAAGTCATTCTCTAGTCCACGCACCCCTCCTGCGTGCGCCTTACGCACGCGGCTGGGAACAAGGGACGCCGCCGTTTCTCTCTCAGCGAATCATTTGGCCTAAAAGTCACTCGACCTTCGTCATTTGAGGACATAAAATATCGTTTTTCCCGAAAGTCTCTTGGCCTGAAAGTCGTTTCACCTGTAAGTAATTTGGCGTAAAATCATTTTAGGCCAAATGGCTTCTAGGACACTTGACGTGCACCCTCTGCATCCCCCAGGCGATACATTATCAAGATACGTGATGATCAGATGCGCTTCGAAAGAAAAAAAATACTGGGAAAAATAATCTCATCCTTTACTACACATATTATTTTATGTTAACACTATCTGGGCTGTTTTCAGCTGTCATGCCATCCAATAAGAGTAAAGAGTTCCATATACATACGTCTTATTAAAATTGTAACATTTATCTTCGTGGCAGCTAAAGGGTTTTAACTAATTTTATTTTTTTTCCTTTTATTCGCTTCAGATTTGTAACTAGCGTACGTTCGAAATAAGTTCCCAATATCACTTAATTCACGCAAGGAATCTAATCCATGTAACTTCCACATGCAACTGAATTAATAACAACGTACTTGAAGAAACTCATTTGACAGCGAACAAACTATTAGTTTGCAACTCTTCAGCCAGGCTTCAGGCAATTCCGTAAATACTCAGGACCATATATTTCGTTCACGCCAACGTTGCTTGTACGAACCTACTCTTTACGCCTTAATTGGTCCTTTGTGACTGTGATCGCTAGACGTTTCGTTACTGTGGCGAGGAAGACGAACCATAGAAAACCATACGTGATAAACATGATGGTTTATTGAACTTTACGTCTTCGGTCTTTTCGTACAAAAACGTTTGATGTGAAACCTCGCTATTTTCTCTTGGAAACCCGTACTCTGTGACCAAGTCCTGGGGCTTTATATCAGAACAAAGACGCTCCTCGTTCGTATCCCGGGTAATATATTTTGTGTGCATGCCATTTTTTTAGACATAAGTTAGTTTAGGATATAGGATGAGTGAACACAATTCTTCCTCTTCTTCTTTTCCACGTTGGCCTTCCGGCATAAGACTGGTGGCTTCAATACACCCTATAAAACAAAAATATATTATCGATAATATAATTAAATACGCCTAAGGTTTCCGCTGCTGATTAATGCCATTAAAGTAAAATACGTAGTATTTCTATACCAATGAAATTTTTTTTTTTCAACTTTTCATGGGCTAAACTAAAAATAAAATATTGCATAAAATCAAATCCCAAAGACAGTTGTTCTCTTAACTCGACAGTCTTTGCCTGGTTCTCCTGGACGTGAACTGCTAAAACTTTGCGTTTGAAATCAGAGTTACCGGAGTTTTCCGTGGGCAAAAACTTTTCTTTTACCGACGTACCGGAGTATTTGCGCCCTCTGCTGGGGGGTGGGGGGTGGAAAGTGCCCCAATTGCGTAGCAAACAGCGGTATCTGGGCGAGCAAGTAAAAAAAAAAAAAATAGTTGATGCTCACGGGAGGGACGGAAGTGTCGGCCGTGTAAGAGGGTGGGAAGTTGGCATCGCTAAGAAACTGGGCCGTGCTTCTTCGGGTGGCCGATAAGACGGAGGGTCGACGCAGGGAAGAGAGACAGAAGTCAGGATGTGGAAGCGCTGAAGTTTCACCCTTTCTTCGTCTAACGGGACGGGTCGGTGAGAAGAGAGAGACGTGCCCTCACAAGAATTCTGCCAATTTCTCGCTCCCGCGGCAGGTCGGAGCGAAGAAATATTTCGAGGGGTTGACGTCGTGTCCCGGGAGGGGGGGGGGTGTGGATCTCGTGGGCCATCACGAGGGTGACGTAACTGCTCCCCCGTGCTAGACACAAGAGGACTCCGAGAGGACTCACGACCGATAGCGACGACGGAGTGATGGACAAGGCAATACGTGAGAAGGTCAGTTCAGCACCTCTTCGACAACACCGCATGGGAGACCGCTTATAGAAGACTTAAGAATGGGCGTTTTTCGCAACGGAAACGGGCAAGATCTTGCTCAGAGAAGCCCGGGGATAGCGAATTGTCGTCACGACCTTGAACTGCAAGTCTCGATAGCAGGCGAAGCACTCGCCGGTTGCTCGGAAACAACCTCTCGTGCACTAGACCATGCACTTTCTCGTCAGAAATATATAGTGATCGTTTAAAGTTTCGTTTTAATTTTTTTCCTACAACGGTTTTAATGCTTTGCTAACCTTGTTATAAAGAGGGCTTTATGCGATTTTACGTCGCCCAGCGTGGGTGAGAAACATTTGCGGGAAGGATAAAGACGTGTTATTCTTCTAAGCCGCAAACCAAAACAGCAGAGACTTTGAGATATATACACACATACACACACTTGCGCATTTTTCAACGCATAGCAGCAGTACGTGTTCCAAACGAGCCAGAACTCATTTATATGGAACAGAAAATAATTACTACGATCTTCCTTTTAGAATTTTTCATATATCTAGTTGCTGCCTTTTTGCTTGATATTGTTNGTAAGCCGCAAACCAAAACAGCAGAGACTTTGAGATATATACACACATACACACACTTGCGCATTTTTCAACGCATTGCAGCAGTACGTGTTCCAAACGAGCCAGAACTCATTTATATGGAACAGAAAATAATTACTACGATCTTCCTTTTAGAATTTTTCATATATCTAGTTGCTGCCTTTTTGCTTGATATTGTTTTTTTTTTTTTTACGAAGATTAATTCACTTTGGTGTACAAATGTGGTATAATTTACTTGAGGAGTTACGAGGTGAGCTGAGGACCTCAGTTAAACGCCTGGTTCCGCATTTTTTTTTTGACAGATTTTTGCATACTCCGTTTGCTGCATGTTTGGAATAATTAGGTGGTTAGCCGTAGGCAATTTCCTTTCCCGTTAGTCCCACGCTTGTGGCACCCCGGTTGGGAAAGGATTGAGGGGAGGGGGGGATTTGGAAGAGGGGAATTGTGTCAGCAGGCCACGCACGAACGATCATGAAGACGTATTGTCGGTTAATGGCGGCGAAGTATTTCATTAAACGGCCGTGGGCGCGTTCCGAAGATTTCATTCGCTGCCATATTGAGATTCTCGGGATACCACGGCGTCCCTCAATAAGAGGCTGGAGCGCTGCTGCTGCCATCTGTGGAATGCCGGGAGAATTACTCGGCGTGGCGGTGACGTCACCTGTTGCTCGTAAAGGGCGATCTCCGCGAAGGCAGAGCGCACGTTAATATACCGCCCAAATGACTAATGCAGCCAACGGCATTCATAGCGCATTCACAATTACTTCCAGCTTTTCTGAAACCCTGCTAAAGTTCTATTTCCAGGATGTCTCTCCGCCTCCTGCAAACAAAGCTTAACCTAGTCTAGAAATTTCCACTAGAGGGACGACGCACCGCATTCGTGCGCACACAATGTAATAATATTTTGCAAAAGAACTATTTCTTACTACAGCACACCTACTTTCCCCCCTGTTTTATTGATATTAATTTTAATCAAATATTATCATTAATAGATAAAATGTAAGTAAAAGTTCAATCTAACCTAAAATAAGGTATTTTCATGTTTACACGAGTATAAAACGCGTGTATACGTGTAATATTGAGGAGACAACCAAGCACGTCATAAATAAGGTAATTTTTCTAAGGTTTGCATAAAAAAGAAGAAGAAGCCATGAATAGACTCTCTATGTGTTCTTCGGGTGTTAAGGGTGCTGCGCACCAAACATTTCATTATTTTATATTAGTACGAAATATTTTTTAAATTGTAGACGTTACTTGAAGTATTATTTATTTGAATAATTTTTTTTATATCACATAATTTTCGCATCATGGCATGTAAAAACCACAATTTTAGTGTTTAACGGATGTACAAATAAAACAACCGAAATCATTTACAGAAAATTTAACAAGGACGCCTGAAAGATCATTATAAAGTTTGCCTAAGAAAATTTATTTTACAAAAATTATAGACTGCTACAAGTTAAAAGTATGCAAAAACTTACTTATTTTAAGTATTTTCTTAAAAATTGCATAATTATTTCATACTGTATAATGACTAAATATTTCTTGAAGTAACTTATGGTGTCTTATTCCAATCTGAATGATCTCATTTCGGTAAGTACGTTATTTTTTGTACGTCCCCAAAACACTAAAATTGTGAATTTTTTTATGGCCATCGCCCTTATGGCCTTTACACAAGTGAAAACTTAAGCATTTTACTACATTCTCGTTACTTTTACGAAATGACCGAGAACCAATACACAGGGATGTTCTAAATGGGGTCCGTGACGCAAGGTGCGTTACATAAATTTTAAATGGAGGTCGAGAGGTTTTTTTTTAATGTTTCAGTTTTGGATGATTAAGTCTTGGGTGGAGTAAATCTTGGGTGATTCAGTCTTATGGAGTCAGTCTTGGGTGATTCAGTCTTATGGAGTCAGTCTTGGGGGATTCAGTCTTGGGTGGAGTCAGTCTTGGGTGATTCAGTCTTAGGTGGAGTCAGTCTTGGGTGGAGTAAAATTTTGGTCGCAGTCAGTCGTTGGCTGGTGTGGTTGGTTCGTTGGCCTGGTTGGTTGGCCAGTTCGGCTGGTGTGGTCCTTTGGTATGGTCTGCTAGTAATGGTTGGTCTCCTAGTAATGGTTAGTCTGTACGTCTGGTCGGCGTGTTCGGTGTGATGGGTGGCTGATCTCAATGGTCGTTCGACTGGTCAGTTTGAATGGTCGTTTGGTATGGCAGGTTCACCTGGTTTGCTTGTATGGTTGCTGGTATGGGTGGTTCTTTTTTTAGCTGGTATTTTTGGCTTGTATGGTTGGTTCGTCTGGTTGCCTGGTATGGATGATTCCTATGACT
Organism: Clitarchus hookeri; assembly: GCA_002778355.1. Classification (NCBI taxonomy): domain Eukaryota; kingdom Metazoa; phylum Arthropoda; class Insecta; order Phasmatodea; family Phasmatidae; genus Clitarchus; species Clitarchus hookeri. Next base: position 63,631 of record NQII01003961.1, read on the forward strand.
GGATAGTATGACCGGTTCACATGGTTGTTTGGTATAACCATTTTGCGTGGTCTGGTTGGTCTGGTTGGATGTTCCTATATCGCCAATGATTCGAAAATATTGACCAACTAGGCTTATAAACGGCCTAGACAATAGTCACATATATTGAGCTTTCAGCTTATGCTGGCCTTGTACATTCCGAGTTTCAAGGACCTCGCCAGTAATGTAAGCAGCCCAGCTGGTATCAGCGATGGTACCACCAATAACGAAGTCGGGACATGTGTCAGTCACAGGCAGACCAATAAACGAACGCTTTATCGTGATCTCTACTCTCCAATAGATAGCTAGTTCAAGCAACTACTACAAAATTTAGCAGATTTATTCTTTGGTGCAAAAATGTATGCGAAATTACGACCGCAGTCTATGATAACATGCTAAATGTGCTGGAGGTGTTGCACACAATATAACTAACCGTATCTAAAGCTTCAAAGGTCAGCAGTAAAAACATGATCTATCATAGGTCGCATCACACAAAGAACCGTGACAAGGTTTGACTTAGGCCACATTATCTACCTGCGGTGATTGCGATGTTGCGTGACCAACAGCCAACTGCGAGCGAAGGTGAGGAGGTGATGGGTGCTAACTAAATATCAAATGAAACATAGTGGCTGGGTGGAGTGGGTCGATATACAGGATGATTCTAAAATCATGGGACCAACATTGAGGGGTGGTAGATCTCACTAAAACAAACAATTATTGTATAGGAATATATGGGCGGAAGTGACGCGTTGAGGCACAAACTATCACATGAAATGCATCACATTAGATGCATGTCTGCCTTTTCGCTATTCGTAAAATCACCCATCAAGACCGAACTCTCAAGCGCAAATGCTTTGTTCGCTGATGCAGCAGGTCACTGGCGCACCGTTTGACTGCCTTCAACTACCACTACCATTGTCAGCCAATCAAGCCAAATGTAGAGGTCGCCAAGCATGCGGGACTATTGGTGGATGCAATTCCAGCAACTTTTTTAACATTTTCTGTACGGAATCACTCGTTAAGTATGCTGCTAATGAACATTTCATATTTCCGTTAATGTGTTATGTTTTTGTGCTTGTGCCTCAACGCGTCACTTCCGCCCATGCATTCCTTTACAATAATTGTTTGTTTTAGTGAGCTCTACCACCCCTCAATGTTTGTCCCATGATTTTAGAATCATCCTGTATAGTGAGTAAATTGAGTTGACTGAATTAATTTTAGTGTGAGGGGGTGGTTGTATGGTGATGGCGAGGGAAAGGTGAGTCTAACCTTAGCATGTAGTCAGATAAGTTATTCAAGTGATTGATGGGGTGGAGGGGAACCGACTAATCGGTCGAATTATAGTGAGTAAATGGGATGGAGGAATCAAGCTGGAGTGAGTGGGAGGGGAAGAGTGTTGGCATGTAGGGTGGAGAGCTTTGGTGGTCGGGCAGTGAGGAGGTGGAGAGTTGTGGGGTGAGTTGATGATGAGGGTGAATAGTGAGGAGGTCGAGCTATGGCGAGTTAATGGAGAGGGGGGGTGAAGAGTCGTGTGATGGGTTGGTGGCATGGATGTATGGTGAGGGTGCCGAGCTATGGTGAGTAAATGTTGAGGGAAGTAGTGAGTTGAGTGGTGTGGTGGTATGCGTGGTGGAGGATGGGGCGTGTGTTATGTAAAGCTAATAACTCGCTTGGGGGTCGGCAGATTAATCGACAGTATTGAAAATGATTAATTAGTATAGGGGTCGAAGAGAACCAACCAATCAGTCGCCAGCTGATCGTTGCACCAGAGCATTGCTGTGCTCTACTGTCTTCACGATAATCGAACCCTCAGAGTCACACACATCTGACATATGGCGTTTAGCATCAGTTATGTAATTTTTCCTCAAACGTTTGCCATCTTTCTCGATTTAATAGTTTAAGGTCGCAGGGTTCAAGGTCAAGGTCACCTTCATCCAAAAAGATGATTGGGTTCAGTAGTGCGATTTCTTCTTCCTTGACTTTTGCGAGTCTTTTCGATTTTTTACATTTGTTATCACATTTAAAATGACCTTTCATTCGACCTTGTTAAATTTCCTGTAAATTATTTCGTTTGCTTTATTTGTACATCCGTAAAAAACTGTAACTTTTATTTTCACATGCCATGATGCAAACACTATGTGATATAAAAAACGCATGCGAAAGGGAGCCTCTAATCCACGTTGCTCATTTGAGGATTCGATTGAGAAATTTTTCAATTTTTTTTTTTACTTTTTTTTTGGTAGTTTTGTATNGGGGGGGGGGGGTAATTTTGGACAACATTAACAATTTATGAAGTTATTTTTGGGGTAAAACCGGTTATTTTCTGGATAACATTGCCTCCCCAGGCCACCGAGTGCAACCTCGGCTTGTGACGTCAACCAAGTTGGCAGGCGAATCCTGAATCCTATTCCAGATCCCTGTCCACTAAGGTACATAAAACTACTACTCATCGATTTTCTCACGTAACGTTGTTTTTTGAGCCTCTTCTCATTATTGGTCCACACGGCCACATCTTGACATGTCACTAATACTTTTCCACCAAAATTTTCACACAATTTCAGGAGTGCAATTTACGCATGCACTCTACCTTCATTTTCGAAAAGTTCCAGGAAAAAAGTATCCAAATCGTGGGTCACGTCACGCCACAAAACGGACTGCTGTTTCATTTGTCGTAACCCATAAAAATTCTTTAAAAAGAGAGAATAATTCTCTAAAGATAAGTCAGTTTACATAAAGTTATGCAGATCACTGCATACGTATATTTCGTACAATTGCATTACAAATACTTCAAGCAAACACGGCCATTTCAGGTTGATGAGTTTTTTTAGTGACTTGTAATTTTCAATGCTTACCAAGATATTACAAATACATTATTATCAATAACTTTACTTGTGAAAACAATAATTCACTGCCAAAATATTAATCCGAAATTTGCCGTTTACAAATGTGAGATGGCTATTTATAATAAATAATGATACCGGTTCAGTACAAACAACTTATATCACACGAATTCAATTTATTATTTATAATCTACAGAAAAATAATTACCGTAGTTTCCGGGGTGTTAAAATTACCACCGCACTATTTAAGGTACAATAAAAGTAACATACAAAAATACAGTAGATTATTTAAGACTATCCACCATAATAAATATAGTTAATATTTATTTGTCTGTAATATTCTCCTGTAGCCCAGGTTTTTAACTACATATTATCATCTCCCCCCCCTCCTCCTTATTTAAACTTATCTTGGTATCGTAGTATTTTCCTCATCTATGATAAAAAAACATGCCCACACAAATATTCGCTTGTCTGCTTAGTACAGAGATGCTAGTCTATGCTAGCGCTACACGTGGGATTNGCTAGTCTATGCTGGCGCTACACGTGGGACTTTCTTGCAACAACCGGACAGTCTTACTAAAAGACGCTGACTGCGAACGGCAAAATTTTTCAGAAATCCTGTATCACACCATCAGATGATTATACCTCTGTAGTGTCCCGCTGACACACTGTAGCGTTTTAAAATACCATTAATCTTTTCCTTTCTGACCCGTTCTAAATCGTACATCTAACCCGCTATTCTTATAGTACGGTAGTTTGTCCTTATATTTGACACGGAGAAACCATCTTAGTTGTCTGATCTAAGACGCATTCGGACACTTGTCATTCAATGCCGTTTTTTGGAGCGAAAGAGACATAAATCATCTCTCAACGCGTTAGTTCTATTATATTTACAAACCTATAGAACCGAAGACAATAAATCTTCACACAACAGCGTCTGTCAAATTTGTGTATCAAATATTTCGCCAAAGTGATGCATTTCTTTGGAGGTGTTTCTGACTCCCCAACTTGGATAAATATTTTCGGCGCCAATAAGTAGTTATTCTAAAGAGATATGTAGGAATAAAAACCTGTGCAAACAAAAACGTGTACGGTTGTGATTTTCAAGACCAGCTATTTCTCATATACCTCATAATTCATCTCGTATGTAACCGTTAGCAAAGATATGTTAGCTGCAACAAAACACATCCCACGGCCTCTTCAAATAATCAGTTCTTAATTTCTACTTTGAATCATATCCTTTGGAACCAATACTGTTCTTTTCTCTTCAGTATGTTGATTCAATTGTAGCAAAGAATGGAAATATTCTATCATTGTCGCTCACTTTTATACACAGAACGTGCAAAATATTTAAATCACACAATGTTATCAATATTACTTTTGTTCTTTAGATCATCCTTGTAATTGTACGTTTTTTTTTCTTTTAATCATTAGTTTAAAAGTTGAACAGTTTTTTTCGCGTATCCCAGAAGTTCCTCTACATGGAATCTTCCTCTTCTTCATCTCGTCTATTCAATTGGTTAGTTGGACACTCGAAAGAAAAAAAAAACTATATATCTCCAGAGGTAATGTGTCCCAGCTTCCTTCAAACATCCTCCAAACTGGCCAAACAAAGTCACGACTTCCAAGACTGAGTTCTCCAGAATCAGCTGCTGAGAGTATTAGTGTTTTAATTTATTTCCACTTATTTGAAGTGAATTACGTTGCTCCTCGTGACTAATTGTTAATTCATTTTCCTGGATCGCCTGTTAATTCGTAGAGCATAAATGATACAGGAAACACGCCAACCGGAACGCAAGTGCTGAAGACTAACACCGGAAGCTGTAGTAGTGATGCAATTGTTAGGCGAGTTGGGATCTTTGGAGATGTGTTATCCGAGAAAAATCTACAAATGATTAGAATCGCATCAAGAGCGAACCAAATGCTCCTACGTTCATCTACGATTAAATGTAAAACATTCCTGCAAAAAAAAATCAAAACATTTGCGTTATATAGTTTTTTACGATTGAGAGGAAAACTGACTTCTTAAAATGATAAAACAAGAACAATCACCGTTTAGTGAGGTATGCGTGCTTACAGAAAAACTAACTTACATTCTGAATGAATCGTGTTCATAAAGTATAAGAGTTCCTTGTATACGGAAGTACACATGTATCTAAATGTGAAAATTGCTGTGTTAACTTAAAGCTTGTTAAAGCATTGTTTTAGAAAATAACAAAAAAAAAAAAAAAAAAAAAAAAAAAAACAATAATGACTCAAACCCTCAAAAACGTTTATGCCTATTTGAATGGCAAATTGATATATTTATACCATTTCCTGTAAATTAATTGCTTATGCAAAGTAAAGACAAATCTGTAAAAAATAAATAAATAAAACATAATGTTTCAGATAATAAAAAAGAAAATGGTGTGCAAAAAAGAACTATGCGTCAACTATAGCATCTCCTGTTCCGAACCATCTTCACCTTCCAGCTGGGCAACCCCGCTAGCACAGACGAGGCTCTNGTCAACTATAGCATCTCCTGTTCCGAACCATCTTCACCTTCCAGCTGGGCAACCCCGCTAGCACAGACGAGGCTCTAGCCATTATACACTGAAGAGCCAAAAAAAATGGTATACCTGCCTAATATAGTGTAATATCGTGTAGGGCCCCCGCGAGCACGCATAAGTGCCGCAAGACGACGTGGCATGGACTCGACTAATGTCTGAAGNGTCCATTATACACTGAAGAGCCAAAAAAAATGGTATACCTGCCTAATATAGTGTAATATCGTGTAGGGCCCACGCGAGCACGCAGAAGTGCAAGACGACGTGGCACGGACTCGGCTAATGTCTGAATGTATGCAGGAGGCAATTCACACCATGAATCCTTCAGGGCAGTCTACAAATCCATAGGAGTGCCAGGCGGTGGAGATCTCTTCTGAACAGCACGTTGCAAGACATCCCAGATATGCTCAATAATGTTCATGTCTGGTGATTTAAGTGGTCAATGGAAGTGTCTAAAGTCAGAAGAGTGATCCTGGAGCCACTCGGTAGCAACTCTCGACGTGTGGGGTGTCGCATGTTATCGCTACCTCGGAGATTCTATGTCCCATCTCTCATGCGCCGACTATAACACCTGTTAAAGCGCACTTAAATCTTGATAACCTGCCATTGTAGCAGTAGTAACCGATCTAGCTGTCGACCGCATCGCGTTACTCTGATAGGTACCATACCTCTGTTATTTGCATACGCACGCCTATACCAGTTTTTTCGGCTCTTCAGTGTATGTAACTCCTCAGTGTCGTGAGTAAAATTGAAACAAAGAGAAAACTAATTATTTTTATTTGCATTGAGGAAAATATTTTATGCAAAGTAGTCGTATGAAGAATGTTAACGAGAAAAGTACGCAAAATAGGTATTATAGTAACTTCTTGTTTTATTATGCATACTACCCGCCTGGTACTTATTATATTGATACGTGTGCCCACGAACTAATATCCAGAGTTATCAATCAAGGTTCTGTGTACGTCGATGCGAGAAACGCGCGTCGTTATAATATAGTTTATTCACAGTTTCTTCACACTTTTTGAATAAAACCTTTGAAAAGTCACCCCATGTAAGATGCGTTTGGTTGTTTCCTAAGCCAATCACAAGCGTTTTATACTTGTGTTGACATAAAAGTGCATTATATTGTGTTAAATTACATTTTTTTTACCAATATTCTGCCTATAAAATACGATAGTTAATTTAGAGTTGTGTGTGTTGGTAACGCTTAGTAAAAAATATTTCTTATGCAAAATATTAGTAAACTAAGTGCGCGCGAATTCGGTGCGTTATTCCTCTGGTGTAATTTACTAATACTTGGTTAAGCTTCGTTTGCATTAGGCGGAGGGATATCCTGAAAGTAGAACTCTTATAGGGCTTCGGAAAAAGTTGGAAGTAACCGTGAATGAACTGCAGCCTAATGAATGCGTCGTTGAACGAACTAATTAGTGAACAATACACAGGGAATGTAAATGCCATAACCGTTTTGTATTTAAATGAATTATACTTCGACAGAGTCAAGGTCGTGCACTCNTGTAAATGCCATAACCGTTTTGTATTTAAATGAATTATACTTCGACAGAGTCAAGGTCGTGCACTCGTTCAGTCCAAACGCCCTTGAATTGTACGGCTCAGTTTCTCGGCCTTCTCGCCGTGGGCCGCCGCCAGTCGTGCCAATTTATTTCCCCGCCAGTGACACGTTAATTTCCCTGCGGCCACTCCAGGGAAATTGAGCTCGCAGGGGAGTTTTTGTGCGCGCGCACTCGACGCGTCAGTTGGTTATGTCTGCTCTCGGCAGATGCCGCGGAACGANGGGGGATGAAGGGGAACCGAGCTGATAGCACACCACAAGGACGTGCGACGCGCTTTCTGATTGGCTCTATACATGGAAAAACAAAAAATACGCGTATCGGCACAAATAAAAAAAAATCCCGCCACTGAAGAAGGGGGTAGGCCCCTACGTAAAAAAAAAATTCGTTTCCGATTTTTTACAAACAAGGGATTCTAATTCTAGGACGAATTAAAAATGCTTTATGTTCCCTTTTTTAAAGAGAATGTACTGTTCGAAACTCGAACCCATTACAAAAGTAGTTTTATCTCGATTATAAAACACTTTGTAGAAACGTAAAAATTGCTCTTAAGTTAACTAGCGCGAAGTGCTTTGAGTAAATTCTAGTACAGTCACGTATGCATCTGGAGATGTAAAGGCGATCATCCCTTGTAAATACACACTTACTCCTCAAGAAAGTAAAGACAAATGAAGAACGAATGTACCGTACCTAAATCAACAGTCTTATGGAAGTTTTGGGATTGGTGACACACACACGCGCGCACACACGTGCATATCCTATTATGAATTTTGTGTAATATAATTGCGCTTGAGTTATACATAATACGTTAAATACTTCATTATTGATTAATAGTATTCTGAAGTTTTTTTTCACTCTCGTCCACCCTCCATGCCATTAATTTTTTCTCGCATATTTTAACCACTGTATCCCAATATTTTAGTAGCTGGATAATCCGAGGGCTGTCGTACACCTGCGCTAGTACATTCTGGAATATTCTGCAACTACGCGTCCTCAGAAGTAACCAGAGTCAGCATCGAGACATTTCTCAAAAGGCGAGGCAACCCTCAGAACTTCTCTATCTTTAGTCACCGCCAGTTCTGAGTTGTCAATAGCACAGTGTTACAGCTACGTCACATCTTCCTTCCCCGCACCCCGCACCCTGTCGTCCAAGGCTACACTCGCCTCGCTGTCAATATAGGTTTAGGCAATGATGTACACGAACCCATTTTTGCAGGTGGGGGCAATCGCAAGTGCAGAGGAATATTAAAGTCACAGACTTGCTAGGAGCCACGGTGGCTGAGCCTCTAGACTGCTCNCACCTGCCCCGTCGCCGCTAAGCGCAAGGCTCTGAACTGGCGTGTAAGTGTTCTCGTCGAACTGCGCGTACCTACGGGACTTTCAGAGGTGACTCTGTTATTTAATTGGTGGAAAGTCTGTAGGGAGGTTCAATGCCTGGCCCTTGAGTGGTTTTGTATGAGTATGGTGCGTATACAGGATGATTCTAAAATCATGGGACAAACATTGAGGGGTGGTAGAGCTCACTAAAACAAACAATTATTGTATAGGAATATATGGGTGGGAGTGACGCGTTGAGGGCGTGGTGGGCCAGTCCGATGGCCACCACGATCGCCAGATTTATCTAGTCTCGATTTTTTNGCGTGGTGGGCCAGTCCGATGGCCACCACGATCGCCAGATTTATCTAGTCTCGATTTTTTCCTACGGGGGCATTTGAAAGCCCTCAATTACGAGACTCCAGTTGATTCCATTGGTTGAAGACCTCGTCACTCGACTATCCTGTGCGGCTGCACGCGTGCGTGAAAAACCCGGCGTATTTGAATCTGTTCGCCAATCACTCCACCGACGTTACCAAGCTTGCATTACTGTCGGTGGTAGCAATTTTGAGCAATTATTATAAACATTGCTGTAAAAAGGCATTTAGCGGCGACTTTGTTAATAAACAATGTGTTGCATTTCATGTGTTATGTTTTTGTGTTTGTGCCTCAACGCGTCACTCCCGCCCATATATTCCTATACAATAATTGTTTGTTTTAGTGAGCTCTACCACCCCTCAATGTTTGTCCCATGATTTTAGAATCACCCTGTATTTTGAGATACAGCGCTTTGAAAAAGTGGTTTTTAGCCATTTTGGAGTGCTCTGAAATGGTGTTTCTAATGTGCGTGACGTGTTGAAAGCTCTCAACCGCCTTTGTCTGAAGCACGTGTTCCTTCAGTAGAACAGCACGTCGAACGCACGTTTAACAGTTTCGTGGTAAAAATAAAATGTATCTCAAACACTCTGCAACGACAGTTCAAGCAGCAGGTAGACGGGCCCCTTAAAGAGCCGCCGAAATCTCTCCGCTCTCTCACAAGGTCAACCACTGAGTCACTCCGCTGGGTACTCGCATCTCTATCCCACGCGCGAATTATCACGTTCGCTGGTAGAAAGGCTTAGAGGACATGAGTTATGAGGGGGGGGGAGACTGCCAGCTCACAACAGTGTTCAACTGAAAAAAAAAAATTAGCAAAACATACCAATGCCGTGTTACAAGTAATCCTTTTAGAATAATGTGTCACCAACCACGTTCAAACATTTTCGTAAGGCAAATCCCCAGGAAACGATATTAAACGCCTCAAGGCCATATCCGGGCCATAAGGAAGAACTGCTACGGTGATTGGNGCAAATCCCCAGGAAACGATATTAAACGCCTCAAGGCCATATCCGGGCCATAAGGAAGAACTGCTACGGTGATTGGAAATTTACAAACAAGCTTCGCACGTGTTCTATATTTTTAAAATGTAATGCGGTCGGTGGCTGTATGGTGTTAATGCAGCTATCAGTTCTGAAAATATACCGTCGTCGCTATAGTTTAAAGCACAGTTTCACAAAAGAGTAAATATTGTAAACAGAAGACTACGTACAGCGATTTTTTGCTGACTTGGGCAATTTTCAACGACCATATTTATGTTTCAATGGCCAAATTTATGAGTGGGCAACACAATATCGACTTTCATTTCAGGCCTGAAAAAATATCTACATTGAGATATTTCATAGTTAAAAAAATTAATAATAGAACTTCCTACAACAATACACATGTGATTGTTAAGAAAAAAAATTTTAAGTAAGCCAATTTATTTTTAGCTTTCTAATGTACTGTGTAAAATAAACATAAAACCGCACCTAATGTGTGATTGCAAAACTACCTAGAAAACATCAAATTTATTTGAGAACAAATTTTGTCACCTCACAGTCACAAATAGACAATAACACAAATCTGGTCTAACAACCCCGATAACGTATTTGAACCCAGCATTTACCTTGAAACAGAATTTGACATAGAAATGGAAACTGCAACGTGGCACAGGGCACCTCAACATAGCAAAGGATACTCATGTTCGCAAAATTAGCATGCAGTTGCCTACAGCCAAACCTCTTTAGTGCAAAGCGAACAAACCACGAAAACAGAACCATTCTTAAATCAATGATTTAAAAACATGTAGCAAAATCGTACAATATTGTTGATGAAGCGGTGAGCTCAAGGATGTTCCTTCGTTGAAAAAAATGACCTTTGACAAGTTTGAGTCAGAAAATATGAGAAAAGTTAACTGACTATTGCCACTTTAACATAAAATTTTTCCAAAACACATAGAAGCCTTATATCTTGCTTGTATTCATTCCGAGTTTTTTCTTCTTTTATTTCTTTTCTTGTCTTATTGAGGGGTATTTGTTAGTTTGCCCTACTGTTAAAAAATGTTTTTTTTTTTTTTTGTTTCAGCTCTTTCCTGATCAGTGAATTGTTATTAATTTATTTTCATATCCGGCAGAATAGCTATGTATGTATTTATGACGGCTAGTAAGTTGAAATGATTGGTCTGTTTATGTTTATTATTGTTGAGAAAATGGCACCAATATTCCGTTTATGAAATAATATAAATAAAAAAATGGGGATGTATGTACTTTGTACGCTCGTTAGAAGTTATACTTCTTTGGCGTGACTAAAATAAAATTTTCGCGCATAACCTCAAATACTTGAAAACACTTTCACAATTGTATTATACAATGATACGCGTACAACCTCAAATGCTGGTTGCTAAGTAACAGCATGTATTTATCTGCTTGATTGCAATGTTCACTGTCGAATTTCGTTACACTGTGCGCGCGTAACTTCCGTTGCACACTAAAATTTTACCCTCAACGCGCCAAAAGAAGTATAACTTCAAAAAGCAAATTAAATTTTTCTTGGCTTACACATAAATTAACAGAAAAAGGTGTAGGTAAGTCTGGTTTTGGTTGTCAGTGATATATGTGCATACTTATATCTACTATATAAAAATAAGTCGGGTTTTCCTTCCTGACGCTATAACTCCAGAACGCACGAACCGATTTCCACGGTTTTGCATTCGTTGGAAAGGTCTCGGGCTCCGTGAGGTTTATAGCAAAGAAAATTCAGNACGTGCCACTACTACTGGGACTCAAATAAACACTTTACGTGAAAGCAAACGATTTGTTAATATAACTTTTCTGTTGATGGAGGGAGCTCGGAGGCTGAAACGACGGACGGTTCACAGCTACACTGCATCAGGAAGTAAAGTGGTACCGGTAAAGACAGACGAGGACCGCTGACGATACAGGAAAGTAAGAAAGTATCAAATATTTACAGCACACAAAATAAGGACACAAAGCATCTGGAAATGATTGCAAAGGGCGAACGCTGGGAAGACGTGAAATCTACGCAAACATTCGAAATACTGAAGGCAATAAAAACTATTAAGTGTCCTTAATACTATGGCAGGAACAATCAGAAAGGAAAATAACTTAGTACAGTTATTCACACAGGTACTCAACATTTCAGGCACACCTCAGCTGGTATATTTTCAAATGCTTTCATGATTTCCCTATCAAAATCAGGAAAATTGAGTAACACCGCATATACGACAAATAGGCTTACATATTTAGGCGATAATTTAGATTAAAAATCTTTCGACGCATCCGGAAAATGAAAAATTTTTACAGGATACCCTATCACCAGCCGCATATGGAATGTAATATCAGCAGCATATGTGGAAGGGCGAAGGTAGGAATGCCTTGCATTGTATCACTCGGCAACCGTGCGCTTCAAGACTTCCAACTGACTCGTCACATAGTTTCATAGAGCATCTCAATCCGTTTTGGTGAGCAACATACTCAAAATCTAGAAAAAAAAATTGGTTCTTCAACAGCCGTAAGTAGACAGCCTCTAGGCTGGTAGGAAACTCAGGCAAACAAAGCAGTAACGAAAATCGCGCCGTGTGCAAGGTGCATCTTGACAAGATGAACGTGCAGTGATCTGCCATTTTCTTCCGTAGGACGGTGGCCAAGGTTTATTTTACTCAAAAGTTAGGAAGCTCATAGCTAGAAGCTTGGCAACTAAAAATTTTCGCCGCCAGATGGCACTGGTGCCGCATGTGCAAAGCATGTTTCCGTTGTATATGTAATCAAACGGGATAATTGCAATTATCACAGGATAAGCACAATTGTGTAAAATTTTCCAAATTGTATTGAATTAGAATTTACATACACGATAAACCTTGTTCTTCACATTTAAAGTGAAAATATAGCGAAATATATCCACACGTTTTTAATAATATGTCGTAAAACGGGGTTTTGCCAAACATTGTATGACAACATTTATTTTATTTTATTTAAATGTGACAACTAGATCGGAAATTTTATTTAATAACATTTACATTTATTTAGTTTTTAAATTCGTAACATCTATCACTAAAATTGGCGTGTTTACAAAAGCCCAATGCCAAATTGCCTGCTATTTTATTGTTAATTCTTTACTCATGTAAACCACATTAGAGGCGATAAATAATAGGTACTAATAAATAATAACATAAAACTAATACGTGATGTTTTGCAACGGGGAGGTATGTATCACAGTTCGAGACGAAAATTAACATTTACAGAAAAAAATATAGAATTTATCCGTACGCCACTAGTTTAAAAGTGACATCACTGGAACACCAGGCACCGCGGTGGCGTAGTGGTCAGATCACTCGCCTCCCACTCAGGTGAACCGGGTTCGATACCCGGTGGGGTCACCCGCGGATTTTCGCGTGTGAGAATCGTGCAAGGCGATGCCGTTGTTAGGTGAGTTTTCTCGAGGATCTCCCGTTTCCTCCGCCCTTGCACTCCGGCGCTGCTCCATACTCCCCCCACTTCACCCTCGTCGGCTTCCAAGACCCCCATATGTTACGTGCCGCCCAAATCTCTCCCCTCTCCACTCTTCGGAACGCCAGAATACCCATGCACTTTGGGGCGGAAATTTATACCATGCCAAACTCTGCCATAAGAAATCACGTTTGTTTTTTTCAATCAGAGTAGAATAAACCTTTTACCATGGTCCACCAACTGTACGGGAATTTCCACAAGTCGGGGGTCAGGAATACATATAATCCAGATCTCCCTCTCCAGGGGGAGAAACAACAGTGCTACCAATACTAAAATCAAGAAATAACGGAACACCACAGTGAATATCGCCGTACTTTGTAATGGCTTTCTTTCTCAGTCGAAAAAAACATCCAATCAAAAACTCATTAAAAAAATTAAAATATTTATATTTTTGAAAGCTATATGCGGGACTGAAGAAGTACGTCCATTATGAAGGGGAAAAAAATGGCG
>NQII01003961.1:77305-131725 GCA_002778355.1 Clitarchus hookeri
GGGGGGGGGGGGGTAATTCTGAAGTGCTCTCTCCTCTCCATCCTTTTCTGCCGCAGTGTTGCCGGGTCTAAATATATACTCAAGCTCTAGAAATAATTAAGCGGTTATCCAAAACTAGCACGCTGATAGGATTATCAAGTATTACGTATTCCAGAAGTAGTTAAGTTGAAAGGAATGCCAGAACTTCTGCAAAAAAGCAAAAATTGTGGTCGCAAAATTAAAGAAAAGAAAAAAAACTTCTTGTATTGGTCCTGTCACATCTCTTTGTGCCTCGTATGGGAGGTAATATTGTTTTTGCTACAGTAAAAGTTCTGAAAAAGAAAAAAAAAAACATTCTCGTCAGGCTCGCAACAATATCTCTAGAAAAATATACTAGGAGACAAAAAACTGTGGCCGCCAGCAAATATATTTTGTAACGGAGACAAGCGCTTCCTGGCAGATGCACGGATTTTCTGCCGGATGAGAGGGTGGGGGAGGAGATACGCGGTCACAAGAATTTCCATTTTGAGTCTGCTTCAGTAACAAATGTTGTTGGTAACGAACTGAGCAGCCCTTTTATTGCCATTACCGAATATACAAATTCTGTGAATAGCGAAGTAAAATTTATATACGTCTTTTGGGGTTAGCCAGATAGGTAATAGCACACACGACGTATTTTTTATTTTATAAAGGACTACGTTTGGTTTCATAATTTAATTACAACACGATGCTTGTAGAACTTCGATCTCCTCGATATCACTGGTGCCAGGCATATCAAACTATTGAATGCAATCCAAACCAAAATAACGTAAGCCAACTTCTTTATCATAGTACAAAAAAATTGATCAAGTTTATCTCATTAACAAATATTGCACAGGAAATACATAAGTTTTGTTTCCAAGCAATTTGAAATTAATTCGTTTGTATATTACGTGATTCTATTTTGTGGAACGGAAAGTCACTCTGGCTACTCACCACAGTCGGAGGCCAATTGGTCACCAACTCACTTCTACACAATGGCTCCTGGACGTCTCGGCTGAATTAGATGACCCTCTGTGACAATGAAAATAATTAAACCACTGAATGACAACTTTTGCTCGGTAGCCTGCAGACTACATGGCGTGACGTAATTCGCACCATCTTTCGTGACGTATTTCGAGACTCGCGACTTGCTTCGTGGCATCGCACGAGCTTTGCGACACGTCTCGATAATCGCTACTCGCTTTGCGACACGTCTCGATAATCGCCACTCGCTTCGCAACGTGATTCGTGATAGGCGACTTATTTCACCAAGTGATTCGCAATGTGATTTGCGACACGCGATGTGTTTCGCGAAGTTATTCACTTTGTGCGATATGTTTCAGTTTTTTTTTTTTTTTTTTTTACCGTTCACTGTTACTTTTCTGGGAGTCCCCTTAATGCAGAACATTCATGGTGAAATTCCCACGTGACTGGCTTAGGTACCTAAATATTTTATAATTGAGAATGTATGTTTACTTAGTTGGAGAAGCAAATCCGTAAATACCTTAGCAAAAAAGTCTGACATTGTTTGCATCTTATTTGGCACCTGTCTTCATGCACGTTGTGTGAATTAAAATGTTCGATAAAGAAGGATATCTTGATTCTGAATCATTGATGAACAATTTTGTACGTTGATCCTATTATTTGTATTGAGGGAGGTCTGCAATACAATTTATGTTAAGAAAAAAAAAGTCGTAACTCCGTAACATTATTTATTAAATTTACGTTTTCCTTAAGAAAACATGAAAATAAAAATACATGTAATAAATTGTTCGATTTCCCGAGTGAAAATACATACAACTTATTTATTTTATTTACATTGCTCAAGTAACAAAGGAACACCAAGATTTTCAGTAACGCAGTTCCTGAACTGAGCTCTAAAGTCACTGCTCAGTGTCATTCGAACTCTACACCCTAAATCCCCAATACCATAAATGAGCAAAGAATTAATTCGAACATTGCCTATGAGGCTCTTGCATCTGCTAGTTCGTGTCATGTGTCTTTTAACGAATATTAGCATAAAATTATTTTTATAGTACTGTTTCTCTTATATGATGACGATTTATATTATCTTAAGTGCATATGTACACTGGAGAGCCAAAAAAACTGGTATAGGCGTGCGTATGCAAATAACAGCGGTATGGAACCAATCAGAGTAACGCGATGCGGTCGGCAGCGCCTATATAAGACAACAAGCGTCTCGCAAAGTTGCTAGATCGGTTACTGCTGCTACAATGGCAGGTTATCAAGATTTAAGTGAGTTTGAACGTGGTGTTATAGTCGTCGCATGAGAGATGGCACATAGCATCTCCGAGGTAGCGATAAAATTTGGATTTTCGGGTACGACCATTTCACGAGTGTACCGTGAATATCGGGAATGCGGTAAAACATCAAATCTTCGACATCGCTGCGGCCGGAAAAAGATCGTGAACGAACGGGACAAACGACGACTGACGAGAATCATTAAACGTGACAGACGTGCAACCCTTTCTCAAATTGGCGCAGATTTCAATGCCTCATGCATACCTTCAGACATTAGTCGAGTCCATGCCACGTCGTCTTGTGGCACTTCTGCGTGCTCGCGGGGGCCCTACACGATATTATGCGGGTGTACCAGTTTTTTTTTTGGCTCCTAAGTGTAGTACGATGCGAATAAACGAGGCAGCTCATAGTGTTTTCTACAAAAATAGATCAGTACTAAATTTAAAAAAAGATACAGGCTGGCGGCATCATACTTATTGCCTGGCAGCATAACAAAGGGAATACATGCGATGAATGAATACGACATCACGTATATCTCGTAAGGGAAGCAAAGCAATGGAAAGAAAAATTTAAGTGCTATGAAACTTTGCAGTTATCTTTTAATTATGCAAGGGCAAATAGCCGTAGGTAACGATAGATCTTCGACAGCCGAAGATACTACCAAAGCTATATAAATGTTTCTGTGTGCTTTGTACGAAGGAGAACCTTCGACCAGTTGCACAAACTAGCTTTACGTTAACAACTTTACCAAATAACGCATCTATGGAAACTTAAGCTTTGTAAAATCCATTCACGGTTACTTTAAACTTTTCTGAAGCTCTGCTGAAGTTCTACTTTCAGGATATTCCTCCACCTCTTGCTAACAAATCTTAATTAAGTCTAGAAAATTACACCAGAGGGACGGCGCACCGCATTCGTGGGCACTCAGTCTAATGATGTTTTGCAAAGGAACTATTTTTTACTAGCCATTACCAACACACCTATTTTCTCACTGGTTTTAAAAGTAGCGATAATACATGAAGCATTGTAATTTATAAATAAATATTAGTAAAAGTTTAATATGACACAAAAAAGTATACTTTTATGTTAACAGAAGCATAAAAGGCTTGTGATATTTGACATATTTGGGAATGGGGTGAATTTTTAAAGGTTTGATTCAAAAATTGTGAAGAAATCTCGAATAGACAACATTTCTTCTCCCATATCCAGATGCTGCAAAGCAGTGCCCATTTTAGTCTCCTTAAAAGTTTAAGAATGGAATAACATGAAGTTGGAACCATCAGAGTGTGGATGGAAAAAAAATATATTAACGGTCAGTATTCAATGCCAGCTTTACCGGAAGCAGCACCTCAACGTATTCTTGGACTCATATGCATCTGTATTGGGGAACATGACCATCAACACTGAAAACATGGAAGATGTGTTTATATTTTCAAACTACCAAAAGTCACTGCACAAAAAGCTATTGATTAAATACTTACTTTTAACTCGCTATGTTGACGAGGAACATTTCAATTTTTAACTCAAGTTACGTACAAAAATGTGAACGAATATACGAGTATACTGCATAATACAAGCAGTTTCGCTGAAATTTTACTAATAGTTGAATTACTCTCATTATTAAATGTGTAGCTGCGTAAATTTTGTTTTTAACTTTGGCGGTAGCACAACTAAATATAAAATAAAAGGTTTAAATGATAAAATACATTTTACGTTATAAATAAGAGACTGTTCTTTGTATATATATTTTATATACTATGCTATAATGTTATAAATAAAACTGAATTAAAAATAATCTGAAATAATTTACGATATTAGTTTGCACTCATAACAAAGTTACTCAACGCTTCACCCTCAGTTACCACTCCAGGCACACTATCTGTAGTTCCTCGTAACTATTGCGTTTTGTTTCTGGGTCCACTGTGAGCTAATTTTAAATAAATTATACGCTGTAATACATGATTCTAGCGGACTTTGTAATGAGCTACATCTTCTCTTAAAACAAAAATTTGACACACGTTACAGTAGCGACGCAAATATTAAAAACATTAAAATTTTTCGTCCATAAAACTTAATCTGGAAAACATAACTTTAATTCGTTTCGATGTTACATAAAAAAATGTTATTTACGCGGACGTAACAGAGAACCACGATACAAAACAATCTGACCCACTTGCATTTACCTGTAGTTAATAATTCTCAAGTCATCAAGTCACTGAGTCAAAACAAACTATCAAAAGATTGCGGAGTTTCCACACGAGAAAATTTCGGGAATTTCCACGATAACTCTACAGGGCTGCGTTGAAAATTTTCATTTGGGTTTCTTTTTGTTGTAAATAGCGTCCCGGTCAAACTTTAAATATGCTATTAGATAACTTTCTCTACCGTGCGCAAAAAACGAGTGGAATTGGTTTACTAGATGTTTTCAAAAGTGTTAAGAATGGAAAATTCGTACATGACGTATCACTGCAAACGGGGAAATAGGCTCTTCAAGAATTGCGTTTTGTTTCGTTACTAGGGAAGGAGCGAAAATAAATGAAAACTTCACCGGGAGTGAACCTTTTTTTTAATTAGTGAATTTTGCCTTCGCTACGTAAGAAATCGTCAGAGTGAGTCATTAGATACTTCGCGTTCTCGACATGTCTGTTTCTCACTTCCTAATTAATTGCGCGAAGAAAAGGACAAATTTTTAGGTCTTGGTACATATAGACTTTTTTTTCTTTTCTATGTAATTCACTGTCTTTGTTGGACGTTCCTTGCTGGCCAAGATAATCTTTCTGCTTTATATATAATTTTGTTGTCTCTTGCTAATGGTGGGCTGACATAGTGTAGGAATAAATATCGTAAGGACACCGCGCTCATTTGGCCACATCGGAACTTACCGANAATGGTGGGCTGACATAGTGTAGGAATAAATATCGTAAGGACACCGCGCTCATTTGGCCACATCGGAACTTACCGACCCAAAACTTTGTTAAACCCACCCAAGGACTTCAGAAGGAAGAAAAGGAAAGCAGTTCAGTTCAAAACAAAATTCAAATTAATTACATCAAAACACAGGTTTCCCACATAAAATATTTAGTCACATTTCCTGAGAGAGAAAGAGAGAGAGAGAGAGAGAGAGAGTCTCTAAGACGGCAAAGTGTCAAGGCTGTTCACTATACAAAGAACACATTTGAAATCAACCTTAGAAATATGTAACTGCCTCTGCCTTCATATATTGTAACGGGTACACGGGCACAGTAAAGTAGCAACGACATAGAGAAAGTAGTTCCATTTTTTAACTTTTAATCAAAGTTGTTCGGTAAACATTCCTGAGCAGTGAAATGATATCTTTTGAATTTTGTGTTTTAAATGTATATTTGGGTAAGAATAAAAAAAATATAAAATATTAATATTAATTATATTTATATATGTACACTGGAGAGCCAAAAAAAANTTGGGTAAGAATAAAAAAAATATAAAATATTAATATTAATTATATTTATATATGTACACTGGAGAGCCAAAAAAACTGGTATAGGCGTGCGTATGCAAATAAGAGAGGTATGGAACCAATCAGAGTAAAGCGATGCGGTCGGCANAAAAAAACTGGTATAGGCGTGCGTATGCAAATAAGAGAGGTATGGAACCAATCAGAGTAAAGCGATGCGGTCGGCAGCGCCTATATATGACAACAAGCGTCTGGCAAAGTTGCCAGATCGGTCACTGCTGCTACAATGGCAGGTTATCAAGATTTAAGTGTGTTTTAACGTGGTTTTATAGTCGGTGCACCAGAGATGGGACACAGCATCTCCGAGATAGCGATAACATTTGGATGTTCGCGTACGACCATTTCACGAGTGTACCGTGAATATCAGGAATGCGGTAAAACATCAAATCTTCGACATCGCTGCGGCCGGAAAAAGATCGTGCACGAACGGGACAAACGACGACTGACGAAAATCATTAAACGTGACAGACGTGCAACATTCTCTCAAATTGGCGCAGATTTAAATGCTGGGGCATCAACAGGTGCCAGCGTGTGAACTATTCAATGGACCATCATTGATATGGGATATCGGAGCCGAAGGCCCACTTGTGTACCGTTGTTGATTGCACGAGACAAAGCTTTACGCCTCGCCTGGGCCCGCCAACACAGCCATTGGACTGTTGATGACTGGAAACACGTTGCCTGGTCTGACGAGTCTCGTTTCCAATTGTATCGGTCGGATGGACGTGTACGGGTATGGAGACATGCTCATAAATCCATGGACCCTAAATGTCAACAGGGGACTGTTCAAGCTGGTGGAGGCTCTGTCATGGTATGGGGTGTGTGGAGTTGGCGTGAAATGGGACCCCTGATATGTCTAGATACGACTCTGACAGGTGACAGCTACGTAAGCATCCTGTCCGATCACCTGCACCCATTCATGTCCATTGTGCATTCTGACCGACGTGGACAATTCCAGCAGGACATTGCCACACCCCACACGTCGAGAGTTGATACCGATTGGCTCCAGGAACACTCTTCTGACTTTAGACATTTCCATTGGCCACTTAAATCACCAGACATGAACATTATTGAGCATATCTGGGATGCCTTGCACGTGCTGTTCAGAAGAGATCTCCACCGCCTTGCACTCCTATGGATTTGTGGACTGTCCTGCAGGATTCATGATGTNTAAATGGGACCCCTGATGCGTCTAGATACGACTCTGACAGGTGACAGATACGTAAGCATCCTGTCCTATCACCTGCACCCACTCATGTCGATTGTGCATTCCGACGGACATTCTAAGACGCATTCGTACCCTTTTTATGCATTTGAATAGTAGCAAAATGACCTCACTTCCATGGTGCATTTTTCTAAAACATGAAGACAGATAAGGGCACATAGATAGTGAATTTGGGCACATCCTAGTCTATGTTNGTGCATTCCGACGGACATTCTAAGACGCATTCGTACCCTTTTTATGCATTTGAATAGTAGCAAAATGACCTCACTTACATGGTGCATTTTTCTAAAACATGAAGACAGATAAGGGCACATAGATAGTGAATTTGGGCACATCCTAGTCTATGTNCATGGTGCATTTTTCTAAAACATGAAGACAGATAAGGGCACATAGATAGTGAATTTGGGCACATCCTAGTCTATGTTGTATTATCACCACACAAGCAGTACTACCTATGCTATTCTTGTCAAACAACTGATTCAGAATAAAATTTTCTTTAAGGTTTAAGTTAACAATTTTGCTTCACTTCATATGTTTTGCAACTGTCAAACATTTCCTTGTCTCTCTGCTTCATAAAATCTTCTACATTTGTAGTCCTACACATAACTGTGTTCACGTTGGATTTCTGCAGCACATCATAACTGTGAGGGGAAATGGGGTAGAGTGCATGCCCGAGGTAAACAGCAGTAACTCCGTGTCCCAACATTGGACGGTTTTTCTGCCAATACGACTATCATAAACAATACCATCTATTATAATTTTAGTTTATTGTATTTGTTTTGTGAACTTTGTGTTGGTATTTTGTATTAGTATAATTAATTTATGATATATTTATGTAAAACTGATAAGGTCAATATTCCATACGTCCTCGACATATAGAGGATAGTTAGCCTAACGTGGATACCCCCCAAAATTTCCGGAACGGTTGCAGAACACGAAATGCGGTTTTCGCAAAATGAATTTACGTACGGGGGAAGAAATTTGCCGCAAAGTGACTATTCGTAATACGTGCGTGGACATAAGTAATTAAACAACATATGATTTTTCCTCTGGAAACATACATTTATTTCAACGGCGTCTGAAAGTACGTACAAAGAGGAATTCAGTGATATAGAATATGCAATGGGAAGTAACACAGAAACGCCAAGAAATAAGGTGCAAATATGATTAAGTTAAGTGGCCGGTACTATGGGACAATGGACAAGGAGCAATGGGGACGCAACACATGACGTAACTCATCCTGGAGGGACCGCTTCCTTATAGCAGCGTAGCGCTTACCTTAGTGGTGCAAGGGGCACAGAATGCGATATTGGACAAGGAGAGCACCGCAGCGTAGGGAAGATGGGCAATGTGAGTGCAGGTCTGATATCAATACATTACATTTTATTCAGATACCAACATAATTCAGGAGATTTGTTTCTTAGTCATTAACTGTACTGAGTAAAGAGTGCGTACAGATGTACAACGAAAATATAAACAAACAAGCCTAGAGATAATTGCAATCGCATCCGCATGCATATACAAAAGAGCTCATTTATAGTTGAAATGCTTCACTTGAGGTCTTTTCACAGTATGTGCTCGGTGTGTTTACCATAGACAGCAATACACATCTGTAAACCCAGATGTAGCGAACGACGAGCGGTCTGAAGTGTTTCTGGCGTAATGCCTCTGCAAGCTGCAACAATGTGCTCCTGTATGTCTTCTGGCATAGTAGGAACTGTTTTGTACACCCACACTTTCAGTTCCCCACAGGAAAAAAATCGAAAAGTGTGAGGTCAGAGGTGCGAACTGGCCATCCTACAACACCACGTCGCCCTAACCACCAGTTTGGAAACGTTACATTTAACACTTGCCTCGCTACCAAAGCAAAATACGCAGGGCAGCCATCATGCTGAAATCACATAACACGACGTATGTCGAGCGGAATGTCTTCAGAAGTGCCGGTAAGGTCTCTCTGAGGAAATGGGCATACATACAGCTGGTCATTGTCCCTTGAATGAAGTATGATCCTATGACGTAGTCTCCAACGATTCCACACCACATGTTCAANTACAGCTGGTCATTGTCCCTTGAATGAAGTATGATCCTATGACGTAGTCTCCAACGATTCCACACCACATGTTCACTTTCCACTGTCGCTGGTGCTCCACGTACCGGACCCAACGCATATTCTCTGCCGCCCAGTAGTGCATATTTTGTAAATTTACGCCCCCATGGTTTCTGAAGGTCGCTTCATCTGTAAAAAGTATGTTCTTCANCAGTAGTGCATATTTTGTAAATTTACGCCCCCATGGTTTCTGAAGGTCGCTTCATCTGTAAAAAGTATGTTCTTCAGAAAATTGCTGTCATCCCTTACAGACATCAGAAAAAAACCTACAAAACTGAACCGACTACTAGAAATCACCTTCATGAAATGCCTGATGAAGAGCCACGTGATATGGATGGAATTTCCATTGGCACAGTTCCGTAACACACTTGTTTCGCTTATTCCTATGAACATGGAAAGTTCTCGCGTACCCACGTGGAGGTTTGCATCGACATGTGCTAACGCATCGTGTTGGTGCGTCTTGGCCGTAGCAGTCTTTCGTCACACTCGTGTTTTTGGCATTCCAATCACCCCGTGACAAGAGACGTGTGCAAATTCTTCGTATCGTTTGCCGTGAGATGGGCGTCCAATTAGGACAACTTTCACCATACATTTGGACAACTGGCTTGGCAATGCTGCCACTCTCGCCGTAAATACGTAGTATGTCCAGTTTTTCCTCATTCGTGAACTTCATTGCGCGTACGTACAGCCACACACTGTAATACCACTTACCATAACATATTTCGTGGACTGGTGCTGCGCTGCCATTACGAAGCAGTCTCGCCAGGATGAGTCACGGCGCGTGCTNCCATAACATATTTCGTGGACTGGTGCTGCGCTGCCATTACGAAGCAGTCTCGCCAGGATGAGTCACGGCGCGTGCTGTTTGCTTACAGCTGAGTGTACAGGTCCACTGCCCCATGCTACCGGCCCAACTAACTTAATCATATTTGCACATTACTTCTTGGCGTTTCTGTGTTACTTTCCATTGCATATGCTATATCACTGAATTCCTCTTCGCACGTACTTTCAGATGCCATTAAAATAAATGTATGTTTCCAGGGGAAAAATTATTTGCGGTTTAATTATTTCTGTCCATACACGTGTTACGAATAGTCTCTTTGCGGCAAATTACTTGCCCCCGTACGTAATTTCATTTAGCGAGAACAGCATTTCGTGATATGCGACCGTTCCGGAAATTTTGGGTATGTCCACGTTAGGCGGCGGACCATCCTATATACGAATCCACGGAGTGCACTATAAATAAATAAATAAATAAATAAACGTGGATAGAATTTGAGGTTAGAACACACTTAAAGTAAACAAGTGCTTTGAGAAGTTTCTATACTTCCTATAACAAATTTTTAATTCTATTATATTGAACTCTGACTGGTAAAAGTATTTTATTTATATAAAAGGGAATTTTATTCATTTAAAAGGGATTGTCTTATTAAAATTAACGCGTAATCATGTTCATTATGTGACTGGCAGCTGTGTTGGTGTCGTAGAACAGAGGTCAATGTTGAGTACACGAGCAGAAGACGAAAATCGGTCTTCCGCTCTCATCTTTAGGTCGTAACAGATCTAAGGACACTGCTTAAAGTAGTTTAGTTCCGTGCTCTATTACTGTAAATAAAAATAAATTAACTAAAATGTTATCAGCGCAGGATTTGCTTGCTAATATATAGCTAACAAAACTTGTTGCATTTTTAAAACATGTTTTTAACACTCTTGATTCCAAATTCAGATGCTACAGCTGTCAACCTTTTTTCTCGCAAATTTGTGTATTGGAATAACTCCTGTCATGCATTTCCCATAATACCAGTATTTTTTTTAACTTCAGCGATTATCGCATAGCTAATTTCTGTACACATATTGCAACATTTAACTCAGCACCCAAATTGCTTTCGTGGAAATATATCCATTAGAAATGTGACGTTAAAACATGGCAAACGAGCGGACGATCACGAAATGTAAACAAACAAGAATTCTTACCGTCAATTGTTTAAAATTATTTTTGAACAGAACTGACTAATGCTCAACAATTTCGTATAAAATGAGTAGAATGAATTAAAACTAGTTCCATGCCGTAATAATAATTATAAAACTAAAAAAAGGTGCTAAAATACTGAAATACTGCAAATCAGTTCGCCATGTTTGTGGAGCCTAACATGGCGGATATGTAAATGTCAAATGGAATGAGGTAACGGAACCGATTGAAAGAAAAAGTGTCAGTAGACCACAGTAAGTGAAAGTTTATTATTACAGGGGCAGGTGTACGTGTGAGGAATTATGAACAATTTATTGAGAGTGTGAAATAGGGTCCGCTAATCATTTTTACCGAGCAACATACTGGTGAGTTTTTTTTCGCATGCTAAAGTCAGGTTATAACATTATCATCTGTTTCGTCCCAGTCTTTCGGCATTGGTGAATATGGTTTTTTTTTGCATGGAAAAAGCTTGGTTGAACATTTAAGGTAGGCGTAAACAATAAGTTGTAACTAAGCCGACATCATAAACACAGAAAATTTATTGCCATAATTCAGAGAGAATTGTTTGTGTATTTTTGATTCTTTGGAGATGCTGTCGCTGCAACCGCCTGTTTTTATTACATGGTATTGGTGAAATAAAACTGACCTCTTTTCGTAAGGCTTTAATGCACAAAAAAAATGTTACAGAGTAATATAAACCTTGTTTCTTTCGTAGATACACATTTTGCAGCAAGGAAAAATATTTCACTACATTCGTTCCCCCCCCCCCCCNACCCTGCCACAATGAGCTGATCATGTGCAGTGATGTGCTGATGTCCGCAGTGCTAATCCCTCAGTTGCTGATTCTACAATTAAATGCAGATGGTCAGCTGGTGAACGTACCGTAAGTTGGGGTGACTGTGACACAAAATCATATTCCAGTGGGGTGTTTAAGATATTCAGTGGTGCCAATTGAACCACTGAACATTACAAATAGCCTCTTTGAAATGGAAGGAAATGTAAATAACATTGAAAAATCCTGTGTCACAAGGTCACCCCCATGTCCGGTCATCCTCGCTTACGGTAGTTATTGTGGCCCAAGGGGCTGTTTATTACGATTAGGTTGTCAAACAGGAGTGATATCAACTTGCTCTTGTGTACTCTGTGGAACAACTTCTTCCCCCCTGTGTTGAGGAATGTTTTAATGAGTTCAGCTCCACCATTGAACCTTGTGTATTCTCACTCCGTGTTTCGTTGTGGTGATAGCTACGTTTCTCATTGCAGCAAATGATGTACAGAGATAGTGGTTTCTCTACCATCAGGAAGGAAGTGTTACTTCGATGATATCGTACTTGCTTTGCCTGACTTGCCATTTGGTGAGTGCTGTCCCCGGGAAAGCCAGCCAAGTAGGAACCGAGGTGCAAGCGACAGATTGTATAGGGTAGTCGAACATCGACTCATATGCAGTAGCATTAGTTGTANTGAACATCGACTCATATGTAGTAGCATTAGTTGTAGTGCACGGTAGAGAATGGGAGTGCAATGCGTCTGAGAGTACAGTTCCAATTCAAATGTTCTCAGGCTTTTCAATTTCAGGGCCAGCATCACTTGTTTCCAGATGACCATTGTACCTTTTGACATGACCATTACCTTGAGTGTCGTAGCCGGAAGTACGACTGGTGGCAACGTCGCGTCTAAGTCCGAATGCATGTAGGCAGGCATTCCAAAACAGAACAGTGGCTATAGGTATTTTGTGATAGTATGTCTGGTAATATCAGCTAAAGGAAAAGCAAAAGGGAACTTAAACTATTCATCCACTATTGAACTTAAAGGCAAAGGACCTTCAAAGTCAATGTTCCAACCATGAAAAGGGGCTGATGGCCTTGAGAGTTTTATGTGCCACCTCGTGATTTTATCATTTTTTGTTTTGTTTTCATGCTGATTATCAAACATGAATGAGACAAATTTCTTATCAGTAACAAGGTGAAAGTGGGGTTATAAGTAATGCCTCCAGTAATTTATACTTCCATTCCATTACATATACAATTATCAATCATTCTAAAATTATTACAGCCAAGTGTATTTTGCACTTATCGTTCAAGTTTGCAGTTCTTCAATTATTGTTCCATCATTTTCTGTAACACCTGTTAAACCATGTAACATACTGTTAGGCTACATATCAGATCACACATGCACAAACTGTGGAGAATGTACGGACGTTCATATTTTTCCTCAAACATAATGAATTAACAAAAACCAGGCAAGTTAATGGGCGTGTGGAACTCCACTGGTTAATTGTGCAATGCTCAAATATGGTATCTTGCCTGCCTCCTTTGTAAAGGTCAGCACCTCTGCGGGAGAGGTGGTTTGCGAAACCCTACAACGTCTGAGCAAGAAAGTCCTTGCATGTGTCCCTTGGAGGGACGACTTGAGCTACAGATGTGGTCTTGTATACTGTGGCAAAACACCAAGAGATCTCTCAACTCATGTGCTTGTTGTGTCAATTCTTCTGTCAACTATTGATTTCAATAAGCGTAGTTGGCCATCATTAGTTGTAGAGGATTAATATTTGGGATGTGTGTAAACACAACAGACCTGGACAATTGGACACGTTACGAACAGGCATGTGAAATAAAAGTTTTTCACCCAGGTCTTCAGTTTAATTGGTCTTAGGAAAGAACAGAAAGATATTTGCCACTGGTAACATTTGAATACAGCTAATATAAGTAGGTACCTATTAATTATTGCTAGAGATACCCGGGCAATCTTATTTTCATTAATGCTTCACTTGTTAGCAAGTTTACTTATAGCTTATAAAAACAAACCAGTTTGGTTTTTTTTTTATTGTTACTAGTAGCTATTAATTCTAATTATTGTTATTAGTTTTCCACAAAAAAATAATAACTTACGCTTTTTTTTTCCAGGTCTGCAACTGCAAATGGACTTGCAAAGAAATCCACAGCTGCAAAGAACTAATATTGGTAATACTGCGTATAAATATGTATTCACAGTTTTTTGAAGTTTTGGGACTGGGTGTTGGATGGTTTTTCTATGTGAAGAATATAACTTTAAGTTGCAGGCGAGTCGTCAACTTCCAGGCCGGACGAGGCCTCATCCAGTCAACAACCAAGCGTGCTGTTCCGGGAAATTCACAAGAATGCGTGGCTTAAGAGAGTGCCTGTTGCTGAGAAAAGAATTGGCGCTTTCCCGAAGGTGCGATAACACGCGTATTTCAATCATGTAGCGTAGCTGTTTCGTGTAGTTGTAGTAGGTGGAATGATTTTGTTCTAGTAGTTCGGTAGAAACTTGAGACCGAAACTATCCGCATTTAAAAGACAAATCCAGTTACAAGGAACTAAGGTTAGTACATGCTGCTATATGCTTTACAAGTTTAGAAATAATTTAATAAAATGTTAATTGGTCTGCATATATTGAGGGAACTTAAAGATGGATAACTCCACACTGTAATGTGTTGCATTTAGTCTGCCATCACGAAGTACGAGTAATGTGCCTCTTGTAGATGTTCAGTAAACTATTCTAGATAGAAAATAGTGCGTTACAAACATGTGACTGTTCCCATATCTATCTCAGTTTGTATAAGACATATTCTTTGTTTGTCCACAGAAAGGAGAGCGAGTATGGGTAGTTTTCTGTGTTCATGATGACACTGAGGCATTTCTCGAGCTGTATTCAGACCAGAAGGTTGCCGTCACACACAAGCCTGATTGGTGTGTGTCGCTCAACAACTGCCTCCACGTTTCACCAACAATTTGTCCCCAGGAAGATGAGTACGAGTTTGTGGTGACTCTTAGTTCTGACATTGTGCGTTTGATGGCTCCATCCTGGTGAGTACTGTATTGTCACTTAAACTATTCCATCTTCTCCCGTTCTTGGAGCAGGTGAAGGTACATGGATGAACTAAACTGTGTGTTATAGTCCCTGGCCCTGTGTTGTGTTTGTACCTGTGTAGGTTGGCAACATTGTTGTTGCTTTGTTGTGATGAGCGATATTATTCAGTTCACAGCGGGAAGCTCAGCGAGCATGTGAACAGTGTTCTCTCAGTGGAGATTGTGTATGTCGTGAGTTGTAAACACTAGCGCATCTCGTGGAGTTACCGAGGATGTTACGCTGGCAACGAGAGATACGAACTCCGCGTGTCACGCTGTATTGAATCATCAGACTGCGAACCGCCACACCAGTACCTAGAATGGCGTGGTTTAATTCGTTCCAGGACTGGATGCCTGGAAAACGTACTCAGAGGGGTTACAGTATTGTTTTGCAGCAAACATAGTGATAGACAAGGGCGAGAGGAAAACTATATTTTTCACAATATGCGGAGCCAAGCTGTACGACTTAGCAGTGGCATCTCTGCCTAAAACAATGGGAGAGTTATATATAGTGGACATTCTAGCAGCGTTAACCAACCACTTTGAACCGAAACAGAGTGAAATTGTTGAGGCATTCAAATTTTACAAGCGTGATCAGCATAAAGGTGAGTCAATTTCTGACTGGCCGAGCTGCGACGTCTGTCGGCACATGCAATTTCAGAGACTTAAACAGGATGCTGCGGGATCAGTTAGTATGTGGAGTACATGACAAGACATTGGAACATGCAATGTCAGCCAAGGATAAGATATCTTTTCAGGCCCCTTTGGACATGGCAGTGGCGGCGGAAACTGCGAGTTGTAACGTAATTGATTTGTGAGGTGAAGTGAGCGAGTTGGCAGAAGCAGTAGACCAAGTTAATGTATTAGGGTGCCGCCCTACTCCTAGGGCAAACCAAGCGAGAGAGCGTCGCCATCTCTGTGCAAACAACTGCAGGACCAGCAGCCTTGCTGGTGCTGCAATGGGTTGCACAGCCCAAAGAAATGCAAGCACTGCAATACTGTGTGCAATTTCTTTTCCAAACAAGGCCATTTAGAGTGAGTGTGCATTATTATAAAGAAGCACAATGCCTGACCTTGGGATTCACACAGGGCGCCAAGGCAGGACCAAAGTACTGGGGCTTTTCATGTAGTGGACAATCGGGACTCATACAACCTTGTACGACCCATACTGTCTACAGATGCATCCACCTGAATGCCAGCCCCCATTAAGAATGAGTGTGGCTGGATGGTAGGGCATTAGAGATGGAAGTTGAGAGGGGCTGGTTTGACAGTCATCAGCAGCGACATGTTTGAGTGACTGTGGTCAAGGGGATTGCAACTCCAAGAAGCAAAGTTGTTGTTACATACATTGTCACAGGAGAAGTTACGAGTGCTAGGGTCCCTCCAGGTGCATGTGCAGACATACACGTCCGAAATCAGGTTACCGCTGTTGGCTGCTGAACGAACGTGGCGTAGTCTGTTGGGGCGCAGCTGGTTGGAACCACTAGGAATATCAGCGACTGGGGTTTTAGCAGTACAACCTGCAACTGGGGTTTTAGCAGTACAACCTGCAGTGGAAGCGAACGTAAGGAAGTATCATTCCAAGGTATTTGCTAGTACAGATTTGGGGCAGTATGTAGGACCATCAGCAAGTGTAGCGATTGAGTCAGATGCAAAGCCAATCTTCAGGAAGTGCAATCTAGTGGCTTTCATGCTACGGGATGCTGTGAGCATAGAAATAGACAGATTGGTGAAGCAGGGTGTGTACGAGCCTGTAACTTGCTCTAACTGGACCACCCCTATTGTTGCAGTCTGTAGGGCTGATGGGTCGGTGCAAATCTGTGGCGACTACGAATGTTCTGTGAATAGTGTGTGTAAGAATGAGATTTACCTGTTACCAACTACTAAGAAGTGTTTTCCAATTTGTCAGGAGGGAAGATTTTCACCAAATTGAACTAGGCAGATGCATTCTTGCAGTTATCGGTGGATGAGTGTACTGCAGATGTCCTGACGGTGAACACCATGCAAGGGTTGTTCATGGTGAAATGCTTCCTATTTGGTATGAATTATGCCAGTGTTAAAGATATTAATGGAGACCTTGCTCTCCAGGATACAGAGAGTTGTGGTGCCACTGGATGATATTCTCATCACTGGATCCAATGAACAACAACACCGGCAGCTGTTACATTGTAATGTTGCTGCGGCTCGTTATAGCCGCCATATTTGTAGCATTCCACGTCTGGGTATGACTAATGGAAATTACCACTCGGTTTAGCTCAGTGGCAGCAACATGAAACTCTTTAAAAAGGCGCCAATGAGGTAATGTCAAGTTCCGGTTCATTTGTTCTATACTTTTATTTATCAATCAATAGAAACAGTTCACATACGATCTTCAGGTATGCCGAGTACGAACAGGTTCACAGATAAACAGACATGTACAGAACAGCGCCACAGTCGTTTATTGATTCATTTACGTCTCAAAAACTTGCCTCGCAAGAAGAAAATACGAAGGCAGGAGGGACGTCCATTCCCTCCTGGCACCCTATCGACCTCCCACCCCGGCGGAAATAATTTATGATAGTTAAGGTTTGGCCGAAAAAGAACGAAGTTGAAAGATTCAGCGGTCGCGGGTGTGGTCGCCGGTGTGGGCAATATTAGTGTGCATTTGCAGTGTCATCTGCAAAGTTCTTATGTTATAGAGTGGACAGTGCTGGAATACACCCAACACCAGCTAGAGTTAAAGCTATTCACCATGATCCAGGCCCCACTTCCAAAAAGAAACTACAAGCATTTTTAGGGTTAAATAATTTCTATGACCTGTTTCTGCATGACAAGGCCCGGATGGCAGAACCTTTACATCGCTTGCTTGACAAAGGGCGNATAATTTCTATGACCTGTTTCTGCATGACAAGGCCCGGATGGCAGAACCTTTACATCGCTTGCTTGACAAAGGGCGGCAGTGGTAGTGGACAAAGGTCCGTGAAGATGCATTCTGTGCTGTAAAAGGGCTTCTTCAGTCAGATGCTGTGTTGGCACGTTATGATGCAACAAAACCAGTGAGATTGACGTGTGATGCCTCCGAGTATGGTCTGGGCACAGTGCTTGCAAATGTGGAAGAGGACGGTAGCGAAAAAGCCATAACTTTCGGGTCACGCACTTTGCAGAATCACAAAAAAACCTCGCAACTAGACAAAGAGGCTTTGGCTGTCATGTTTGGTGTTACAAACTTCAGGCACTAAGTGACAGATTGGCCTTTCATGAATATCGCAGACCACCAACCACTTTTGCATCTGTTAGACCCCCACTAAGCAAACCCCCAGACATCTTATCCCCTCGGATACTGCAGTGAATCCTGTGGCTTTCCATATGTAACTAAAAGATTTTGTACCAACTAGGGCATGCAGATGCCCTTAGCAGGCTGCCGCTAGAAGATCCAGAGGTGGAAATTCCATCTGTAGGAGATGTTTTAATCCTGGAAGCGCTACCAGACCCCCAACCCCAATTGAGGCCACAAGGATCGCAAGATTGACCAGCATATCCACTGCTACAGGTGGTCAAGCAAAGCTACAGCATTGGGTGGCTTGGGAGTGGAACAGTGACGAGAGATATCAGACTTTACGGGGTCTGGCAAGCTGAACTGTCCCTCTACAAGGGCTGTGTCCTCTGGGGAAGCTGGGTAATTATACCAACAGTTCCGCAGAAGGACCTACTGGAAATGCTGCACTCAGCTTATGATGGAGTAGTGAAACCAAAAGCAGTGGTGCAGAGTTACGCGTGGTGGCCTAAGATGGACATGGACATCGAGAACTTTGTAGACCAATGCCGGCACTTCCGACAACTCCGAGCTAATCCGCCAAAGCATTAGGGCGTTGGTTGGGAACAGGAAATGAAACTGTGGGTTAGGTTCATGTTGACTTCTTTGGGCCATTCCAAGGCAAGGTTTTTCTGACTGCCGTGGATACTTACTCAAAGTGGCCAGAACTGAGGTACATGTTCAGTGTTCATAATATACAAGAATGCATGGTGTCCGACAATGGTTCTGCTTTTGTGTCGCAGGAACTGATAACTTATGTAAGGCGGAATGGGGTTAGAGTGATTCGTTCAACACCATTTCACCCATCAAACAATTGCCAAGCGGAACGTATGGTTCAGACAGTCAATGTGAAGCTCAAAAAGCTGGGGAATGGTGATTGGCACACCAGACTTGCCAGAATGTTGTTTGCACTGCGCGCCACCCCAGGCTGTGTGGTACAGGTGTGTGTGTGTGGAGTGGCTGCCAGGNGGCAACTCACGTATGTCGACATAGATAATGATGGTTTGGAACGCATTCCGTGTAGACCAGAGCTTGCACAGAGAGTGGAGTGTAATGGTTCGGAGTGGGGACGAGCTTTGAGACTCGCCACAAGCGTAGCTATCGCAGAGAGGAAGTACTGCCGGGCAAGGGAGCTGCACAGAGACGCAGCAACGAGAAGACAACCAGAGTGGCTGCGACCATCACAAAGTCGGTGCCGAGAGGCATGCTTGGGCGGCAGAGGGTATGCAACCCACAGAGCAGGTTGTGCGGCACTCCTTTCAAGGCCCTTCCATCAGTAACTGTGAGCAGCAGGAATCAGCAGTGGGGAGACGTGCCGTGGTAACGGAGGATTCAGATGGCCCAAGTCCTTTCAGGGGATTTGGGACCCAAGAAGAGCGACGAGCGTCAGATTGAACGAGGCACGCGCATAGGCATCGATACCCTAGCAGAGTGAGACGACAGCCAGAGAGACTGAAGGATTACGTGCTGCAATAACTGGAACAGCTGCGCTGTAAACCTTGCAGTATAGATATAACATGTCTGTTGTTTTATGGTAGAGTTTCGTATTAGTATTAAGTTTACATTAGCTGTTGATGAGCCATTCCGGGAAGGGAGGAGGTGGTTTGTTTGTATCTTTGTAGGTTGGCAACATAGTTGTTGCTTTGTAATGATGAGCGAGATTAAATTATTAACCTTCTCTTTGATTTAGTATCACACCATTTCTCTACATAGGGTCACTGTGTGCATTAAAGGTAGCGAGTTTTCAGTTACATGTCGTATTTATATTTTTTTATCTCGTCATGCAATAAGTATCTTTTTTGCAAAAGAAAGTGTTCTGCATTGTTTTGTGGGAAAACAAGTTTTCATGCCATGTGTCATGAATGTGAATATAACAGGTGACAATATAGTGTAAGATGATTTTAGGGTCTTAAATAATTTGATAAAGTTTGGATAACCTGGTACTTGGTACCGTTCCATTTGGCTGACTAGCTGTCTTAATTGCGGCATGCATAGTGTTGCCAGATATTCAGGAAGTAAAAACAGAACACGTATTGGAGATGTATTTTTGATACACCTTAAATTAATACACATAACACATCACACACACTCGTTAAATTAACCAAACTTATGAATTAGTACATGTACTGTATAGGGTCAAAATATTACACTATGAGAATGTGACACAGTGATCATTTGTTTTGTTTGCAAATACAAATTAATGATATATTTTGTTAGGTTGTACAATTGATCTTTAAATAATTAGACACTTGTCATATTGTTGCAGACAAAAACTGTATGCAGGACAATATGCGCAAAATCAGAATTGTTTGGTGTAAAACAGTGCATCTGGTCTCCCTATGTGCACATAATGAGATTTGAATTGCTGCCATCAGAAGTCTGCACTTCATACATGCTTTGTGGGAGTATTCTCAATTTCATATAACTTATCTAAATTTTGACAGTTTTCAAAAATAAGTGCGGCCACAATGTATTCCTCCGCCACAGCTGTTCTGTCGGTGAGGAAAATGATCTTCGTAAACAAACTACAAAACCGATGGCAGGCATCGAAAGACTGACAACTTCAGCCTAGTACTTAGGCTACTATAGCAGGTTGCCGTTCCCAACTGGTTTATTTTTGTTATGATCACATAATAGGCTAATTAGGGTTCTGTTCATTTTATTGGAGGGTTGGGGAATTTCATTTTGTAGTCTTTCATGAGACGTGATTGTTTTGCGGTTCTTCTTATGAGTGGCGATGGGAACTTACATCGTTTTGATGGTGCAATTGAACATTTTGTTTGTATGCAAGTAACATTCAGTTTACTGTAACTCTAAAAGTTTTAACATCGCCGAAAGAACTAAATGCAATAAATGTGTGTGTTCGTACTAATGCGAGAAATACGCAACACATAAGAATTATTGGATTGACTATGAATTACACTAAAAAGGTGTTTATTTGGGCCACGTACATTTCAAAACGTCCCGCAAGAACGAAAAACAATAAATACGTCACTGTTAATACTGTACAATGTAAAAATTTTCAGCTAATTTAAGTTGACGCTTAAAAATTGTTAGTTTCAATAAAATAAATTAGGATAAAACAAGGTTTTTTTAAAGGCCAAATACATTTCAAATATTTTAACAACAATTAAAAAAAAAAAAAAACATTTGTAAAACAGATAAACTTATTGTTTATTTTGAAATTCCTGAACATGTGGCGAGCTTTGTGTTATTACTTCATTAAAATCACTTTTGTTGGCCACTGATACAAAAATAACTTACTTGCTGACTTATTCAACTAACAAAAAAAAATTTCTTGAAACCAACAAATTTAAACTTCACAACTTAAATATTTTGTTTCTCCCTCTTCCTGATGGTCAAGGGAAATGGCGGACCACATCTCACAACAAACCCTTTTACAAAGCGGCAGACATGCGTCGATAATTAATTTCACTGAAGAGACTTTAAAAAGGCACCTACGACAAACTACATGTAATGAAATACACAAATACAAAAATTGTTAGCTGCATATATAATATCCAGACACCACTAGCAAGAAATTCTCTCATATAGATCAATTATGACGGAAGAGAGCTCAATGGCAATGACATTTCGCAGGCAGGTGGAAACCTTTCACATAACCGTAATGTTTGCATGCTCTACCGTAATATTTAAAAAAAATTTTTATAGCCCTTGCTTTATAACTCAAATAATTGTTCATTATTCTATGAGCATAATTTTAACCATAAATGTTGTAATTATCATTAAATTTCTGCATTATAATTTTTAATGCAGAGTACTTATAACCATCGCAAAGATTGCCAACATAATAACCCACATCCCGTAACAACCATCAGATGAGACAATACTTTGAAAGTGGGGAAGCATTTACTGTTTACATGCTGTATAGGTTAGTCACAGTGTCTGTAAAATTTTACTGAAGTTGAATGAAACGGAGAATACGGTGGCTGTGAATCTGCCCTCAACTTCCTCCTGTGATTTTCTGTGCATGCAAGCAGACGACATGCTACTGTGTCTCGTTCTTGGCCGAAATCACCACCGTGGTAGTCGAGCCAATAGAGTTCCGTGATGCTAGGTTTATGAGCACAGGCCTCGTGCTATATCGTACACGTTCGTTTCTCCAGATGCGGCATTTGTATTGTCGCCGCTGGTGAACAAACATGTTGATGGTTGTGAATTCGTGATTTCGGAAACTAAATATGCTACAGCAGCAAACCTCAACAACTTAGCATGTAGCTGCATTTTAGTTCCGCAGATGTGGTCCAAACCCTACAGCTGTGGTAACTTGCTGATGAGCAGTAAGTAGCGAGTGCTTTCAGGTGTGACAAGTTAGCTAAATTTACCTACATTCTGTCTGATAACGTTACGCTACAAACGTAAAGCAGTTCTCGGAAAGCTCTTTGGTCGAGGAAACTTGACGTGTGATCCAGGTGAAAAAATTGCCGTGTCAAACAAGTATCAGCTATCTTAAATTTTGCTAAACGATAACCGAAGGAAACATTCTGAATTATTTTATCACTGTAAATTTTTTAATAAAAGGGTATTGTGGTTGATTGTAAAATCACTCTGGTTATTGTGGTGCAAAGCGCGTAGACAGCCTCCAAGTGACGGTACTTCATAGTAAGATCTTTGGCCTTAATGAAAAATTTGTGTGTGTTTGCACGTAATATTTGTGTGTATGCGCACATTTGTGTTTTTTTTTCTTTCATATTTTGATTTTTAACATGGTTTGTAAAAAAAATTTTAGGGAGATGATGATAGAATGGGTCGACACAATTCGATCAAAACTGCGTGAAATGAAGATCTTGTCTCCCAAGGAAAATGTGTACAGTAAGATGCCTGAAGTGAGACTCCCATTGGCTCCCACACGTGACCCCACCTCTCCATTACCGCCCCCACCAGCTGGACCATCGGCTCTTGTGCCTGGGGTCGAACCCGTGCAGTCCTCCGAAAGCTCAGGTAAGTTTTTATTTTTGTATTTGAACTGTAGTTTTTATTCGTCTACAGAGTCTTCCCATCTGTAGTAGGAATAGTTAATCTCCAAACTCATCTCTGCATTTTTTTTTCTCAATACTTAATTCATTCTATAGGTGGTTCACAATAAAGTGAGTGCTCTTAAAATCAACCTATTAAAAAAAAATAATTGCCAGTAACTGCATATATTTTAACAAAAGCAATGACTGCAATAAATTCAGTAAGTTGGTAGCGAATTACAAGAAGTAGTTGCAGGTTTCAACGTCTTAATAGTTGTAAAGTTAAAAAATTTAGTCGCCTGCAATTCAATTTTTTTTTGTATATGGAAATAAGAACAAATTTTGCTTGATTGTAACACACTTGTGTTTCTCACTCTTTCACATCACCTGGCTGATGTAGCTTTCAAGTTAGCTGATTCATTGTTTTGTTTTGGTATTTTTTTCTGGTCCGCGCTCGTGTGTCAACAGANTATTTTTTTCTGGTCCGCGCTCGTGTGTCAACAAAACAGCTGTTTACGACCAACGTGATTGTTTGTAACCTCTGAAATAAAGTATTCATTAACTTGATAAATTTAAACATTTTTGTACATGTTCTGAGTGAATGGGCCTTACTTATTGCTTTCTGTTGTACTATTTTCATGCAGTTTCTTGTCCCAGAAATTCTTGAAGAAATTTCACATAATATGCAGACATGAAAAATGTGCTACTTCATGAAATGGAAGTCTGTTTAAATTTTAAGCCTCCAATAAACTTGAAAAAACTTTAGATGAGTGTGTTTTGTTACATTTGTGGCATGTGTTGCAATTCTGAAAGCTTAAATAAATTTGTGTGTTTTAGGCGATTCCCAACTTAGATCGTAGAGTTAATACTTTGGCACTGTCACTCGCTTTGAAACAATAACTGCATAAAAATCTTTTATACTACACAAGGAACATTCCTTTAGTGTTAAACATGCATATGTTAAAACAATGTTATAACGTCTATCCAAATAGTTTAATTTATATGAGCTGATATATTAATAAGTAAGTGCGACTGAAATGGGGGAAAATTAGATTTTGCGTTAAATATGTGGATGCAGTTTCATTAAG
The DNA here is from genome assembly GCA_002778355.1 of Clitarchus hookeri. Classification (NCBI taxonomy): domain Eukaryota; kingdom Metazoa; phylum Arthropoda; class Insecta; order Phasmatodea; family Phasmatidae; genus Clitarchus; species Clitarchus hookeri. The sequence continues at coordinate 101,584 of NQII01003961.1, forward strand.
TACATTCTCATCTGTAAGGTCTTATGTTTCTAGTATTGTGGTGAAGTTACGTTCTATCAGCAAGCATTTAACGTTTATAAGCAAAAAGTGAATTTTTTTTGTAAGCAAAGAACTAGACTTTAGCAAACGTTAGTGTTATGTGACTGGACCAATTGCCACGAAATTTGAATCAAGTGACAAATATTACCGTGGAAGTATGCTGCAAAAATCAATTCTGTTCAGCTATTGAGTTTTATGACANTTGAATCAAGTGACAAATATTACCGTGGAAGTATGCTGCAAAAATCAATTCTGTTCAGCTATTGAGTTTTATGACAATTGTTTTCGTTACTCGTAATGTAATAGCAATGCCCGCCACTGCTTATGCATAGTCTTATATTATAATAAAGATTGGTGAGGTGTTTTAAAATATAATTTTACTCGTAAATGTTAAATATAATTCTTAAGTAATTTAATGGTTGATTGAGGCACGTTGTCTTCTGTTTGAAGGGGAAATAGCATGCGTCTCTTTAATGGGCAAGCGTTTCTGCTGTAACATTTTTTAAATGTGAACATTGAAAATATGAGGGTGTTGTTTTAATAACAGAAAAAGAAATGTTTAAATATTCTGCAATTCTGTTGACGATCTAAACTAAACATATTTTCTTAGGTCTTCGGAGGTGTTGACCACAGTTAAAGGCATTAATTTGCGCCTTAAGAGAAAAAGAATTANACATATTTTCTTAGGTCTTCGGAGGTGTTGACCACAGTTAAAGGCATTAATTTGCGCCTTAAGAGAAAAAGAATTTTGGCAGTCAATCAGTATTCACAAACCAATGTTTTCTAAAATAAACGTGTATGTGTTTACAGTTCTGACCACATTGTTTATTATTTTTTGTTTATTTAATGAGTACACGGTGGACATATGAGCCAGCTGNACATATTTTCTTAGGTCTTCGGAGGTGTTGACCACAGTTAAAGGCATTAATTTGCGCCTTAAGAGAAAAAGAATTATGGCCGTCAATCAGTATTCACAAACCAATGTTTCCTAAAATAAACGTGTATTTGTTTACAGTTCTGACCACATTGTTTATTATTTTTTGTTTATTTAATGAGTACACGGTGGACATATGAGCCAGCTAATGTAAACACCAGCTGAAAGTCACGTGACAACCGGTTAAAAATTAGCAGGGCTTTCAAAAGTGCTCACTTTGCTGTGAACAGCCTTTACAACGTCACGAGCCCTCATTTTTTTCACAGCTATTAGTATTCTTTTGATTGTTTAATTTTATGTTCAGATATTCTGAACAAATTCATCATTGATTTAATTTTACCTCGTAAACTCCTCGTTCATTATGAATATGATTTCTACAACCTTTTGAATAAAATTAATGCTCCAGAATAAAATGTATTTACTTATGTTAACATTTGTGTAAAATATTTTTCTATGTTGAACAGATAGTTCGAGCTCTACCAGTTCAGTGGATGCAAATAGTAGTGGTGATTCTTCATCAGATATATTTGGCACTGTTGTGATGCCTGAAACAGCGCACGCTACTTCTATGACCGTTACATTAAGTGGACTATCATCATTATATATAACGCAGTCAGAACCTCCTGTTTACTCAAGGTTAGTGCTTATTTTTCTTTTCCTTGGTGTAGCAATATATAGAAAAGAATCCCTATTTTATACTTTGTATGGGACAATATCTAAATTATATGGGAAATTGTAAAATTTAAATCCCTTATTGATCTAAATGCTTAGAATATAATTATTTTTTGCACATGTGAAAAATATAAAAACAAGGGGGAAACATTACAAAGAGTGGAAAACGAACAAAAAATCCAGCACTGTGAGAAACAATTGAGGGGCATTTGCGGTTTTACCATCAGAGAGAGTGGTTGCTCAGTTTCAATGTTTACAGTTAATGCATGCGAGCTTCTTGTCCTAAGTGCTGGTAACTACCAGGGATTAGCGATGATGACCTTTGTGACAGCTGAACTAAGGTGAAGGTAATTTGGGTGGCTAAGTATACACACTCCAGCCAGGACAAAAAGTGATGGATGCAGGAAAATGACTTTTCAAAACACTATTCATGTGGATTTTCTTAACACTGTTCTAAAAGAAAGTTTCTCTGCTGCACAGAATAAACTGTGGATGCGAGAAAACTTTAAAAAATGGAATAATGCATTAACTGCTATTGTGATTTTATTATAAAATGGTGTATAATCATTAAATAATTGAGTTACACATGATTTGTTTTGTTTTCTTTTGACAGACACCGGCCACTGCTTAGCCGTGCTCTATCAGTGCCGGACTCATCAGCTATAGGTGGCACAATCCTAAACTCCACCCCTTCAACCGGCAGTTCAGGTCACAGCGAAAACGTTACTGTGATAGAAGTGAACGACGAGCCAGCAGGCAGCAGTCAGGTTTTCAGTTTCAACTTTGCTTCGCGCTCTCTTCCCCCTCCATTGGACATTGTGACCAGCAACGGGAACACCGACGATCAGGAGTCCAACGAGTTGTACTACACTCCTCCGGTGACCCCTGCAAGATTGCCGCAGACACCTGGCGCCGGTGCTAGTTCTTCGTCCAGAACGGAGAGCGAACCCGGCGCTGCTCATTACGAATGCGTTTTTCTACCCAGTTTAAGGGAGACGACCAGGATCCAGCTGTCCACGGATGGAGAAGGTGGCTCGCCAGTGGTTACAGTGCAGCCGAGGTGTCCGATACCGGAGAGTGGCGTGGGCTCTCTGCCGGCGACCACGGCTGCAAATGGTGTGTCCAACGTTGATCCTAGAGACTGTAGTGATCTTAGGGACCCAGAACAAGTTCAGGAGCCGCCATCGGAGCAAGGCAGGAGGAGGCGGAGGAGTTTGCCGTCGTCCGAGACTTCGAATCAGTCTCCTGGGCCGGCAGTGAGGCCAGCTGCAGCCTGTGAGAGGAGCAGAGTAGGAGTGGGGGGTGCACCTCCAAGAACAGAAGGCGACAGGAGATTGCAGCCAGCACCACATCCGTATCGTCAAATACAGGTAACTTTAACATTGATGTAATTTATTTGTTATATCTTTAAAAATAGTGATAATTTGTGTAAGCTCTTCTAACAACTAACATTTACTATTCTCCCAAGTTATTTTATCTGGGAACATATCATTACGNTAATTTGTGTAAGCTCTTCTAACAACTAACATTTACTATTCTCCCAAGTTATTTTATCTGGGAACATATCATTACAAGTAAATTACAAACAGCGGAAAAAGGGCGGTACTGTAGGTTGTGTTAAGACTACTAATAAAATGAAACGGGCAGAACCATTATGTACTTGTATGTTGGCAGTGCAATCACACAATACATGTCATACACAGTAGTAAATCTTTCAACTACACTAAGAGTCCTGGTGCAGTGAAAAATGAAGTTTTAATTTTAGCAGTTTGCAGATGCTACATTTGATTCATACTCTTAATTGTGAACCAATTATTTGGAAAATGCTTGCATTGTTTTGTAAAAATTATTATTATAATTTTTTCTTTAGGTTTAACAATAATTGTATTTGTTTTTTATTTGAAAAAAATTTTTTTCTTTTTTAAAATGAAATTTTAGTTAAAAAAAAATTTTCCATCTCATGTATATTATGTAAAAAGGCTTACTCTCTGTCTCATGTAGCTTGGCAAGATTTTGACAGTTCAATGAAAGTAGTGCCAATGTTTACTTTTAGTTTATGTATCCTTTCGCTGTCAGCTAATCCACTTGCCATTGTACTGTCATGCTAAACAAATTTTAAGTTATTTTAAACTGACATGTATCTAAAAAAAAATTAGTAGGTTATAAAAGTAAAAATATAAAACATTGCAAAAAAATTAAATATTTGCTCCAAGACAGCAAATTTGGGTTAACATTTACAAGACAGTAGTTGTAGCTATTATCTAAANTATAAAACATTGCAAAAAAATTAAATATTTGCTCCAAGACAGCAAATTTGGGTTAACATTTACAAGACGGTAGTTGTAGCTATTATCTAAACGTCATATCTAATATAACTGGAACCAAAAAGTAATTCGGGAAATTTGATTGACAATGCACTTCTATTTGCCAACAACTCACCAACGACTATTGATTGCAATACGGTAATTCTGCTATTACTGACACTAGACAGTTCAAGTTGGAAATATGTGACGTGAAATAACGTAAGAATTGCGTAACTATTAACGTGTGTCCCACTTTCTTTGTTTTATCAATACAAAATANTGTGACGTGAAATAACGTAAGAATTGCGTAACTATTAACGTGTGTCCCACTTTCTTTGTTTTATCAATACAAAATAGTAACAACACGGAAACAAGGAAATAGGTTTTCGGGAGAACAATATGGCGTATAATTTACGTAGAAGAACGATTACAGGCCAAATATAAATTTCTAGTACTCAAAACCCTGTATACTAAATATATGTTACTTTAAAAATTATGCAGAGCTCGTGGAAAAATAAAACTATTGGTATCTGTTCGTAAAATTGTTATATATCACACACGAAAGCTATTCTTTTCTGGCTGGTAATGCTTCGGGAAAGAGTGGACAGATGATGCAAACAGCATGACAGGGCGAGATGTGAGCCATTTGCATTGCTCAACAGATAGCAGCACGGCCTGCCTCTTGATCCCATCTTTTTAAAAGTTGACTGTTATTCTATTACTGTCTCGGAACAACACGAATTTGAAATATATGTCTTCAAATTATTATAAAAATAAATTAACTATATTATGCAATATTTTTGTATACTTTTAGATTTAATATCAAGCATGGTTGGAGACGTGAATAAGGTTTTGAAGTTGCGTTTCATTTGGATACGGGTCGTTTTATTGTGCATTTCATTTTGNTGGTTGGAGACGTGAATAAGGTTTTGAAGTTGCGTTTCATTTGGATACGGGTCGTTTTATTGTGCATTTCATTTTGAACACCTATACATTACTACTTTATCGCTAAGATTAGTTTGGAATACTAATAACCACTGTTTTGAGACCGCGTAAAANAACACCTATACATTACTACTTTATCGCTAAGATTAGTTTGGAATACTAATAACCACTGTTTTGAGACCGCGTAAAATAAAATGTATTAATTAATCTAGGAACTCTTTCTTATTGCGTATTTTCTGCTTGCCTAATGTGCGTCGGCAGTGCACTCAGAATAGCCAATGTAATATTAACTTTTGTTTGTTCGTGCATCAGCTGATACGGGATTTTGTAAATGGCACTTTGTTTGTTTCGTATACATCAAGTTGCCACTCGCTGACTGTCAGAATCTCGCCAACTTATATGAGACAGACCATATGTGTGAGAAATGTTTACCTTAAAATACAGGTATTATTTTAACATGTATGTAGTATGCATTAAACTTTCCAAAGCAGCAATGTTTCTAGTTTGACCAGCCTCTTTTAAATGACTCACCCTTGGTCCCATGAAATTTTGTCACACGGGACACGTGTATGTTGAATTAAATGTTACAGATAACATGCCACATATTTAGTAAAGAGCAAACTGCATGTCCAAGAAGTGACCTACAAAACTAGAAGATGGTTTAATTATAACACTTACAGGTGGAGATTGGTGGATAAATGGCATTAATATAGTGGCACCATGTCAACAACAATCCACTGGTAGTGAGGAATGTAAACTGTAGCAATGAGGAATTGTTGTACCATGTTTCTACGATAACCAGTTCACTGCGCAATGTTTGTGTAACACCTATCAATTATCTATTCTATTTAATTTTTCCTGTACTGTTAATAAAATGTTTATGTATACATAGGCTTTACACAATGAGCATAGGGCTATAGTTTCACATTCACCATTGGTACAGTCAAATTTAAGGCTAACCCACAGATTCAAAGAAATCCCAACACTGGTTTTCCGCCATTTTGAATTTAAAGTTGGCCATGTTGGATTTTTTTAAAGCATTTATTCAAAAATTCATTTTATGATTTTCAGTAGTCCTAGATATGTGCTCTTTTTATGATTCCACTTAGAAATGTATGATCTTATTAAGCAGGAAAACNGATTTTCAGTAGTCCTAGATATGTGCTCTTTTTATGATTCCACTTAGAAATGTATGATCTTATTAAGCAGGAAAAATTTTTAAAATGGAACTTGTAACATTGCAGATTTTTGGGGTTATGTTTACCGTTAGTCGTAGACATTTTCAATATATATGATTTAAGAGTACTTGGTTATGTTGTCACTTCATTCAGTATTATTCCAAATTAAGTTTTAGTATATGAGTTAACAGTATAATTTTTGGTTATTTTAATAGTTTATTGATATAGAGATCATGTGCAAGTAATTTTCATTTGTTTCTAGACCGTATTCAGTATTAATATTTTGTTGGGTTTTTATCTTTCCTAGAGGGTAGTCTGCATTAAATGTTTACTAAACAAAAGTACTAAATAAATTATCTTGGCTTTCTCTTGTCTCACCATTGTTGATTGGCAGAGAGATATGGTCAGATGACAGCCAATCGGAGGACAGGAGACAACATAAGTAAGGCAAATATAAAATAAAACTAATTTTTTCTTTGGAACAATTCTCGCCACCTCCAACGATGTACGTGGATATGGAACAAGAGTTTTAATGATATGATAATTAATAATATATGTGAATTTTATTGAATTTATTGCAGCAAGATGTTTTTAAAGGAATTATTTAATAACTAAAGATAAGGAAGATTGATTTGTATTGTGTTTGAGAAGTTTTTAATAATTTGTTGAATGTCCTGGAGAAGAACGAGTTGAATAAAAATTATTTTGAAGCTAAGAATTTCTACATATCTAATTTAATTGAAAACGGCACCCAACGTGTTATAGAGAATAGTCTGAAATGTAACAAACTACTTGATAGTTTTACTGTATTTGTAATTTTGAAAGGATTGTGGGTAATAGTAAAGTCTGCCAACCTTATGTTCTTCAACCTTTGACATTGTTTTCATTTCAGACGAGGACAAATAAGCCACATTTAGATTTCAGACGGGGGGAAATAAAAGCCACAGTTTTTTTTTACTCAAATGAAATACTAAGGGGTAACGAGACAGGAAAGAGTTACGATGAAATCCTAGAAGCACTCCGCATAGTATTACTGGACGGATGTCCACTGCTGGCGATTTGAAGGGTGGAGAATGGGTGTGTTCTGTGCAAACTCCTCTACTTGTACCTAAAGTTCCTCGTGTTACTCCTACTATTTTAATCTTTTTTGTATGTTACTTTTTCAGCATATTAATAGTTTTGTAGTGTTTTTATCTACTGTTGTCATGTTAATTTCGTGTCTTTGTATTGTATCGTCTGTCATTCCCTATCTAAGGTGGTGTCACTATTCAGGAGGGCACAAAATAAATTTCAATAAATAAAAATTAAATAGAATCAAACAATGTCTTTGCAATTATGTATTTAATAAGAAACACCACAGTGCAATTAACATTTAGAAGGCTTAAACATTCAAATTGTTCTGACGGTTGTGGTGATTATTTTCAGTCTCCATTGTGTGTTTCTTGGAGACAAGCAATGGCAAAATATTTTTTTTCTCGATGATCATGGGTCACTGTGGCGTAGTCGTCAGATTACCTGCCTCCCACANGATTTTCAGTAGTCCTAGATATGTGCTCTTTTTATGATTCCACTTAGAAATGTATGATCTTATTAAGCAGGAAAACTTTTTAAAATGGAACTTGTAACATTGAAGATTTTTGGGGTTATGTTTACCGTTAGTCGTAGACATTTTCAATATATATGATTTAAGAGTACTTGGTTATGTTGTCATTTCATTCAGTATTATTCCAAATTAAGTTTTATTACATGAGTTAACAGTATAATTTTTGGTTATTTTAATAGTTTATTGATATAGAGATCATGTGCAAGTAATTTTCATTTGTTTCTAGACCGTATTCAGTATTAATATTTTGTTGGATTTAATCATTCCTAGACGGTAGTCTCTATTAAATATTTACTAAACAAAAGTACTAAATAAATTATCTTGGTTTTCTCTTGTCTCACCATTGCTGATTGGCAGAGAGATATGGTCAGATGACAGCCAATCAGAGGACAGGAGACAACATAAGTAAGACAAATGTAAATTAAAACTAATTTTTTCTTGGGAACAATTCTCGCCACCTCCAACGATGGACGTGGATATGGAACAAGAGTTTTAATGATATGATAATTAATAATATATGTGAATTTTATTGAATTTATTGCAGCAAGATGTTTTTAAAGGAATTATTTAATAACTAAAGATAAGGAAGATTGATTTGTATTGTGTTTGAGAAGTTTTTAATAATTTGTTGAATGTCCTGAAGAAGAACAAGTTGAATAAAAGTTATTTTGAAGCTAAGAATTTCTACATATCTAATTTAATTGAAAACGGCACCCAACGTGTTATAGAGAATAGTCTGAAATGTAACAAACTACTTGATAGTTTTACTGTATTTGTAATTTTGAAAGGATTGTGGGTAATAGTAAAGTCTGCCAACCTTATGTTATTCAACCTTTGACATTGTTTTCATTTCAGACGAGGACAAATAAGCCACATTTACATTTCAGACGGGGGAAAATAAAGGCCACAGTTTTCTTTTACTCAAATGAAATACTAAAGGGCAACGGGGCGGGAAAGAGTTACGATGAAACCCTAGAAGCACTCCGCATAGTATTACTGGACGGATGTCCACTGCTGGCGATTTGAAGGGTGGAGAATGGGTGTGTTCTGTGCAAACTCCTCTACTTGTACCTAAAGTTCCTCGTATTACTCCTACTATTTTAGTCTTTTTGTATGTTACGTTTTCAGCATATTAATAGTTTTGTAGTATCTTTTTATCTACTGTTGTCATGTTAATTTCATGTCTTTGTAGTGTATCGTCTGTCATTCCCTATCTAAGGTGGTGTCACTATTCAGGAGGGCACAAAATAAATTTCAATAAATAAAAATTAAATAGAATCAAACAATGTCTTTGCAATTATGTATTTAATGAGAAACACCACAGTGCAATTAACATTTAGAAGGCTTAAACATTCAAATTGTTCTGACGGTTGTGGTGTTTATTTTCAGTCTCCATTGTGTGTATCTTGGAGACGAGCAATGGCAAAATATTTTTTTTCTCGATGATCATGGGTCACTGTGGCGTAGTCGTCAGATTACCTGCCTCCCACAAATCTGGACCGGGTTTGATTACCAGCGGGGTCACCTGGATTTTCGCATGTATTATAGGAAATGTGGTGGCCGTTGCTGTTGGCTGACAGATTTCCTCGGGGCACTCACATTTTCCCCCGCCCTTCCGTTTCGCCTCCGCTCCACCTTCACCTCTCAACCCTCAACTTAATTATCAGCTAATATAATTTACGTATTCTAATTTTTAATAATTTTGTAAATAGCATTGGTTAAATGTGCAATGTGCTACTGTCAGATGTTGTTGCTGATTTGAAGTGCAGAGCAGTATTGAGGAAAGACAGTGAATTTGGTTATACGTAATGCCAATTTATTATAGCATTAATTTGTTTCACCACTCTTAGTTATTGTTGTAATGTAGTCCCACTATCTAGCTTTGTTGAAGCATCTACGTAAAGTAAGGAAAATAAAATATTCAATGTGCCGTACACACAACTCTCTTTTGTTNACTACTGTCAGATGTTGTTGCTGATTTGAAGTGCAGAGCAATATTGAGGAAAGACAGTGAGTTTGGTTATACGTAATGCCAATTTATTATAGCATTAATTTGTTTCACCACTCTTAGTTATTGTTGTAATGTAGTCCNTTTGGTTATACGTAATGCCAATTTATTATAGCATTAATTTGTTTCACCACTCTTAGTTATTGTTGTAATGTAGTCCCACTATCTAGCTTTGTTGAAGCATCTACGTAAAGTAAGGAAAATAAAATATTCAATGTGCCGTACACATAACTCTCTTTTGTTTATTGTAGTATTTATAAAATTGTTTTTTGGATACAGTTTTTAGTGTGTATATGCCTATGAGTTTGAGGCTGTGGCAAGAATAAGCTAGTAGGTTTCCAATGATATTAGATTCTCTCGGATAGGTGGAACACGCGCACACACAAAAGTTGGACACACATTCTTCACGTGGATGCGCAGTTGCAGCATTTCATTGGCTCTGGGCCAGCTTCTCCAAACTGCGAGTATTGTATAAGTCAACTCAATATCTGTATAACTTTTTCTGTCACCCCCCTCCCTAACTGAAGNCTCCAAACTGCGAGTATTGTATAAGTCAACTCAATATCTGTATAACTTTTTCTGTCACCCCCCTCCCTAACTGAAAAACAATAGAGGTTTCACTGTAGATGTGTGTGTGTGTATCCACAATTTCCATGGAACCCACCTATAATGTTTTAATTNAACAATAGAGGTTTCACTGTAGATGTGTGTGTGTGTATCCACAATTTCCATGGAACCCACCTATAATGTTTTAATTTGTAATGCAGAATTTTTCTGGGCGTGATAGTTTCTCCATAAGCACAATGTTAAACCTTCCTTGAAATAATCTTTTCACTTTTATTATAATTAAGTAAACTCTTTCCTATTAAAAATTTAAGTTATTATCCCAAATCATTTTTTTTCTTGTAAATTATTTCATAACTTAAGGATGTATTTTATTTATATTTATGTAATATTTATTACATGATATTCAATGACGATATAAACTAGTAGGGTTATGCGAGTGTTCAGTATAGCGAAACAAAAACGAAAAATGACAACTTTCATTTTGGTAAGAAAAATTTGTTTACTGAAAGGTGTAACAAAACAAAAATTCTTGATTTCAATGAATTTTCGGTGTTAAATGAATGTTCATTTAGTGCACCAGCAAAGAAAATTTTTGCCAGTTAATCATTTTTTAAAATATATATGTAAATATATGTGTATATGTGTCTATATATATATATATATATACATACATATATACACACAGACCATGTGTTGGTCTGCCAATTTTCTCTTTCCCCCTTGTGTTTTCGTATTTGTAATCCCACTTTATCAATGTCCCCTGAAGAACATTACGAAAGGGTTGTACTATAACAACCTGTGAGTACCTGTGCCCACATTTTCATTTTTAAGGTTTAATTGTAAGTAAAATTGTTGTTGGGCGAACGTCAGAATGTGTGCGATTGTTGATAACTGTCGCTTTTGTTGGACGTGCAGCAGGCGGTTCCTGGGGCGGGCGTGGAACTGGTGAGCCCCGGGCGCTTGACTCTCAGGGAACAACAGGTGCTCCAGCTCCGCAGAGAGATGCTGCATCCGGGAGGAGTCAGGCTGCAGCTGCGTCGGAAAGACTGTACAGGATCCATCGCGCTCGTCGACGCCTTCGGTGCTGTGTGGTGAGATGGCTTCTGTAGTCTAGTTTTATAACCAAGACAGGAGATGATGAGGAAAGCCTGTTTGTGTGGAATAGTTGCAGGCGCCAAAAATATCCATGAAACATATTAGAGGTGCGCCAATCACCACTTTTGCCGATTCTGCCGATGCCAAAGATTTGTCGCCGATCCTACCGATTTTTTTGGCCTATCAGTGCTTTTTATCATTGAATAAGTTCTGAATGACTAAAAAGTATCAGGTGTAGGCCTATAGCCAAATTAGCCAAACAATTACTATTTATACAAAAAATGTATAATTATTTACAGTTCCACACAATTGCCCAATTATTTTATGTATACGCAATCTCCCAATCTTTTTATATCGAAGACGTATTGAATTTTAAAAAAATTCTATATGTATAATAACAAAGCAATATACATTCAGTAATTCTTTAAGTACCCATGTGCAGTAAAATCAGCACAAAATGAGTAGAAAAACACACATTCAATGCTGATATGTCTTACTAAAGCAAAAACACAACGATCCAGCACAACTAAACATTCTGCATTCTATAAATAAGTTTAAAAAAATGGCATAGTTTCTTGTAAGATGCTTATTTAAATTTTAAAATATTCTTTATAACGCATTCAATTACGACTACATGTTCTGATTGCAGATGCCAACAATCACGCTTGCACGTTTCAGTTGAATTTAGATTATAAAATAAATTTCAAACTCATTCGATATGACTATGCTTTCTGATTGCAGATGTCGACAAGCGTGCAAGGGGTACCATACCAGTGTTGCCAATTGCAGTGTTCCTTATACAATCGATATAGTCAAAGTGCCATCGCGACCACTCGTATTGTTACATAATCGAAGTAACCGAAACTATGCGTTGGCTTTATCACCCAGTGCTGTGGCCATTTGCATATTGTTTATAAATGTGGAAAATAAAAGTACGACGTTATTTTATATTTTGTTGTTAACCGTATGGATATTAGGCATTTGAAAATAATTTTTTTATTTAATACAATTAAATTGTGAACAAAATTGGCAATGTTTGTGATAAATTTTTCTGCTGGCTGTCAGTGCTTTGAATTTTCACCGCCAACAAATATGGCGTCATTGTTTACAATGTGACGTGAAATTAAAATTATTACATTTTCATACGTCTGATGTCTAATGGGCTGGTGGTTGTATTCTGTAACAAGAATGAATTTACATTTTACTACACTTATTCCTCGCCATGTACAGACACAACAATATATTTATGGTATTGGTGCATTATTAGTTACAGTACCATAAACTCGCATTCAAAAGTTTTTAGGGCCGAAACTTACTTTTAAGCAACGAAAGGCTAGAGTAACATAAGGAAAAGAAAATAATTTTTTTGTCATCCAAAAACTTGATGTGTATGTGTTTTTTCAATACAACTAATTTTGTGTTAAATGTGAAATAGGTTATGTAAACTAGCACTAATCGGCGAAAAAGATCGGCAGACGAGAAACCAATCGTAACAAACGGCATAAACACCATAATCGGCCGATCATCATGATCTGTAATCTGCATCGACCCAGCTCTAAAATATGTAATTGATGTGTTTTAGATTAAAATTGTCAGTTCAAGAAGACTTTTAGCCTGGCAACAGACTTGGCGGTATGAAAATGTGTGAATGATTTTATGAATGCGAATGTATATTTTTTGTGACTGCAGTTTAGCTAACAGATAAAAAGGCTTTTCTTTCTGCCCTGTTGCTGTTTAATCCATTCAATCTCCGAGGCCATGTTTGCGGGGTAGTGGTGTTGCAAATGAGGGTGGCTTATGGTTGACACCCGACAGCAAGAAAGTGTCTTTTGTGTTGCTGATCAGATGTGTGAAACTGTCGTGCGGATAATGAGATGTGTGGAACTATGGACGTCCTTATTAGCAATGATCAATACTGTTACTACACAATACAGTGGACTCCCTAACACTAGGTTTTCAGAGGACTATCAAAAAATTTCCATGCATGCAGGATTTCAGTAGATGAGGGGACATGACATTAATAAATAACAATTTCTGACCTTATACTTAATTTTGAGTATGAGTGCTGTGAATTACCTGTGAATAAAGTTTAGCTAACAAACACAATAGAAATGGGAATTAAGTAAAAAAGTATTACAGTACGAGTATTACTGTAAATAATTCATAAGGCCCGACTTTTACTGTATATAAAATGAGCTGATTTCGTCATTAAAATTTCACCATTTCTTAAAAAAAAAAAAAAATTTCATTTCATCAAATAAATTTTATAGCGAAAATATGCATGCATTGTTATTAGAACATGGATGTTGTTTTTGCAATGATATCACTCAAATTAAATGGAATTATTTATTCTTTAATCAGTACATACTGAAGTGGAAAACATAAAAAAAATATGTAACTATAAGGATGTAAGGACAACCTTACAAGAGCACATGTGCCGTGTAACATATATTGTCACGTCATAGTAAGTTTGTACGATAAATCTTGTACTTTATCGAGACATTTAAAACTGCGCAAGAGCATTCACTAGCATTTGAGTTTTACAAGATTTTTGCATCACCCACATACAGCTTTTGTTCATTGGTAGATAACAATATTTTAATTAAATCCCGTTCAGTTCAATATTACTCCAACACAAATCCACAACCTATCTACAAATTAGTAGAAAATATTTTATTATTGATAAATAAAAATACTCCTTAAATAATTTTATAATGAAGTCGCAGAAACCTATTTGTTTTTGTTTCCTTGGCAATATTAAAATCACACGAATTTGCTTCCAATACATTTGTTGATTTTTTATGTTCCGCACGATCACTAAATCACTGTGCATACAGCACGGCAGTGTCTTTTCCTGCCCACTCAATGTTTACATCACATTTTTGCACTTGGGACGATTATCATATTACAGTTGGTCACAAAACCCAGTTGTACCTCTCAGAATGTAAACATCTGTATTTGGACAATCTTTGATTGTTATGACTGCATGAAAAGAACACTTCACGACATGATAATGGAACTGAAGCAAGGGAGCTTAACTGAAAAAAGCTTTCCATCAGTTTTTGAGGAAATTGAGTCTTTTAAAAATTATGTTTACCAAGACTGTCTATTGGTTGATGAAGACTACTGAAGATGAAGCCGTTCCCAGACCCAGCATTAGGATGAAGAAGTAACAGATGAAGAAAGCTTCAAACATTCCAGAAAAAAATTGGTAAATCTTTTGTATCATTGCTTAAAATACTTGCACTTAAGAATTACTGAACCTTCAATAGTAGAAAATGTGTGGAAATGTTTCAGCAGCGAATACATAACGAGCGCTCCAGATACAACAGCGTAGCATACAATTAAGGAATCTCACCTGTTACAAGGGTTAATGAAAACCGAGGATGCAAGTTGGACAGTGAAATTATTTTTTCCCAATTGAATGTTATGCAAACCAACCTTTTAAACATGCCATTTTCAAAAAAGTACTTGATTCTTCAGAAGAAAATCAGAAACTAAAATTAATCATCCTGGACAATACAGTAACAATAGAAGCATTTAATTACCCTGAAGTGTTTGCCCATATCCCTGAAATAATTTATCTGCTTGANTTAAACATGCCATTTTCAAAAAAGTACTTGATTCTTCAGAAGAAAATCAGAAACTAAAATTAATCATCCTGGACAACGCAGTAACAATAGAAGCATTTACTAACCCTGAAGTGTTTGCCCTTATCCCTAAAATAATTTATCTGCTTGAAAACTTTTTAAAAATCTGTAGTGTAGAGGTTTGTGAATCACTTGGATCAGCAATTGGCAACCACCTCCACAATAGGAACATCCAGTTCATCACCCTTTTTAAAGAAGCCTTCATTTTGAAGTGAGACGCGTAGTTACACTATTTTGTTTTTGCTGCAACTCCTTATCATCACGTGCACGTCACCTGCCCCAGAAGAGATATGAACCCTGAATGGCAGTCACCTAGGCCAGCGTTCCACCTCCATAGATAAGGCGGACGCCTGGAGACCGGAATGCACCTCAAGAAAGAGAGTAATATAAATTGCTCCCGCCTAACAACCCTGTGAGAAGGGAGACCAGCCGACAACGCCAGTAAAGTTGCCCCTAAGCTCTAGCAGCCAGAAACCACCTGCACATGAGGAAAACCCTGCTTCCAGCAGCCCTCGAGAGATGTCGGCCAATGCAGCTCTGCCTACGAAGGGACGAACCACCCCGCCGAAGCCGCCTGAAGGCCTAAGGAACCCGACACACCCCCTGGCCCAGGAGAATGAGCCCCGCACTGCAGCAGAATGGCAATTCATACCAGCAGCTTGCCTTAGCACCAGTCGTGCTAAGGCTGTCTGCTCTCCTCCGCCTCGTAAGGAAACGCCCAGCTATCACCGGTGACCAACGCAGGACTTCTTCAGTATGCACTGCAGCCCCGAAGAGTTGTCGTTCCCCCCACACGCGACACTTGCCTTCAGGACAATACAGCTTCAGTTAGGGTACAGTGGTTCTGAAGGCTACCTAATTCGTTGCTGTTGCTCTTCTAGCACGCCCTTGAGGCAGACTCTTCAAGCCGACAGGCCCCTTCACGTGTCTTTTGCTTTCACCGTCCATAAGTTAATCAGTGCATTGATTTACAGCAGGAGAGTATGGGTCACCGTGTTCTATTCTGGACAGAATAAAACACATTCTTAGTCCAGCTGCCATCTATTCCTTCTTGAGTGAACTGTGCGTAGTTCTTTCTGGTAAGTGTCACCTCACAAAGGAGAGGCAAGGAACCGCAGTTTGAGAACTGGTTTGTCGAGTCTAGAGTAGGACTGCGGCCAGTCCCCTAAAAAGGACTTTACGTACGTTACGTCGCCCGTAACACCACACATTAGACGGCCACCCGTACTGTGGACCAGGTACAGAAAGGTACCTGGTGCGCACATATGGTAGAGACACGACGAAGAGGCTAGATCACCCTTGTCAGATAACCCACTCCATCCACTACGTTTAGACCTGCCAGAAGGAGTGCCAGGTCTGACAAGGAGTTATCTACCCCTTCTGGGTTACACTTAGCTACGGGTATCATTGTATCATTGCCTGCCGCCCCAGTGCTGACGTGAACTGTAGTACCTTTTCCTTTGTATACGCTGTTCACCAATAGAAGGGGAAGGAAGTGGAGTGACAGAAGTGCAGCTGCTATTCTTGCCGAGAAATAAAGCACTGCTTAACCAACCTTCCCCAACCTTCAGCTACTTGAACCCCCGGGAACGAGCTCTTCCCTCCCCCCGTCGACTGTTGAGGCTTCACCTCGCAGTTCCCCCTCCCGCTCCCATAATTTGTTGGGCACCTTAGTGCAGACCTCCGGAGCTGCTCATCCGCCATCCAGTACCCCCATCTGAGCCTGCCCCTAGTACTGGGTTCGAACCCGTGGATGACACTGGACCTGCCCAGTCCGCCACAGACAGTGGGCCGGACGCCTGCCTGCATCTATGGAGCCAGCCACTCGCCGGAGTCAACCAGCAGATGCCAACGAGCGCTCTACCCATAGCAGTAAGGTATTTCTGAGGTAATCCGGCGGCCCTGCTAACATCAAAGAACCGCAAGCCCAGCTAGACTGTGTGTTGAGCAGGCGGCCTACCTACCCAACTCTATTCAAAGGCACAATCAAGATCAAGCGCCAAATACTGCAGATCCTTCCTCATTAAGGTCTGACCCCTGAGCCTGTGTGTCTGGCCTGACACAAACTACAAACTTAGTAGATGCTGACGTGCTCCTGCCCCTAAGGCCGTCACGCGTCAGTTTATTGGAATGGATCTCCTGTTCACAAGGCTTCACAGCTATTAAAAGAATCCTTGAACAGGCATTTCCATGGTGGAAGATATCTTTCTGCACAGTTTTCTTCAACATCTCGTCTCAAGGTATACAAGATTTCAAGGGTGATCGACAACCTTCACAAAGAGAGGGCAAGGCTGCCGTTTCTCAGCGATAACTGACTTAAGAAATCAATGTATGTTTTTTATGTGTTTATAATGCTAAATATTAAGGTATGTTTTAAAAGAGTTAAGTTTAAAT
The DNA here is from genome assembly GCA_002778355.1 of Clitarchus hookeri. Taxonomy (NCBI): domain Eukaryota; kingdom Metazoa; phylum Arthropoda; class Insecta; order Phasmatodea; family Phasmatidae; genus Clitarchus; species Clitarchus hookeri. The sequence continues at coordinate 118,972 of NQII01003961.1, forward strand.
GATAGTTCTTAATTATTAACATAATTGTCGCTGAACGTATATGAAAATGTGCTGATATTGTTTTGGGGGACATTTTAAGCTAAAACATTGGGTTCTGGGGAAATATTCGTCCCTGAAAATTTTCTGCACCTTTGAGAGGTAGATAGGTAAACAGATATGGAGTTAGTTATCGGGATAAAGAGAAGTTATCTGCTAGCAGAACAAACAAGAGACTTCACAGCAGGTGGCAAGCTGGCAAACCTATACACAAAAAAATATACCCGTTTCTTTTCTTTATGATGTACAAAACCACCATAAATCTCTTTTTTAAACTTTGAAGACTTTAAAGTACTTAAAACAATAAAATAAGCACTGAAGTGTAACAAAACTAACTCAATTGGTAAAGTAACCGAATTGTTAAAAAAAATCACCAGTTAGGATCAACCTGTAATTTCCAATAATCACCAATTATTATTCATCGGTATTGGCATTGGAGCACGACTATTATTTACAATTGCTACATACACTTGTCAAAATAAAAAAATTACGTACTCTATTTAACATAATTTTTATTTCATAATAGCCAAGCTGTGCCATTTTCACAGTTACCTTTTTTAATGCCTTCATTACACAACACCATAATGGATATGCGCTTGTTTACATTAGGTGTTTTGGTGAAGAATTACTGGAGAAGTATGTGAATATTGGACATGCATCACAAATGTTTGTATTTTCAGTTTTGTATCACTTACATGTGACCTGTACATCTATAAGGGATCGCTGTTGTTTTACATTTGCTGACCATAACGTTTTCTCACAGGATAATAATGGTATAATAAATAGTATTACTGCATGCTGTGTGTACTAATAATAACCTGTTCCCTTAGTGACAAATAAAATATTGTCTTTCTTGTTTGTGGTTATCCCACTGATGTTTTGATGTCAATAAAAAGTACAAAGGAGTTAGGTTAAGTTGCGGCTTTTGCTGTTAGCTAAATTAGAGGTAGATAATTTATGTAACTCGTTAAACCTTGAACATAAACATTAAATCTGTAGCTAAGACAACTCAAATATTTTTAGTCTGATAAACAAACGGAACTCGAATTCGAGTTTTGACCAGAAACTTTACTTGACTCGAAAGTCTGAGTACTTGCAGACCCCATGTACATAGAATTAACACACAACTTTAATTGTCATGGAATTTATACCCATGTTGAGTTCACAGTCTTACATGTTTTGATCTGCATTTAATTTGTGTTTTGATTTGTATTTTATTTGTTGCAAATGTTTTTCCAGGTTCGTCATTGTTTCATTTTTATTTCTGTGTTATAGCCCTTTTTCTTCATTACGTTAGAAGCTTCATGCCAGATTTTAATACTAAAATTGAATTTTTTTTCTCCTTGTAATTTACTAGGGGACTGTCTTAATTACCCTTTATTATGCTTTAAGTAAAGATGGCAGGTACCGTACTCTGTTTCCATTTGAACGTGATGCATTATGTTAAATATCTGGGCTTTAGTTCTCCTGTGTCTTATGAAATGTGTGATATATAGGGATACTGTCCTCAAGAGTGGTCAAATTTATTTAAATATTTCTAGCCAATCCTTTAGAATTGTAATACTTGAGCTGGCTATTTGATTGAGTTGTTGTGGTTAATGATTTGTTAGATGGTGCCCAAGAAACACACACTCAGTTTAGAAGCAGGGACTTGTCGTTGGTAGCGGTAGACCCCCACGCGATGCCCTTCCAAAATTCACAAGTTTGTTTATATTAAATGGGTTTGAAAAGGCGATTGCAGTTGTTTGTATTTTGCTAGAGGTTAGGGAATCAAGCATTTGAAAAATTTTTTGTTACGGAACATGGTTACTTTATTATGTGTTTTGAGGAGTTTAAAGTTTGAAGTTCAGGTACTCTGGCCTTTTTGTTTTTCAATCACGATACGTGTGTAGTTTAAAGTTGTGTTTGCTGTTACTGATGTGTACTAGGATTGCTGGCTGGAAGCAGCGCGAACACCCCATGCTGTACAATGCTCTGCACATTGGGGACCAGCTGCTCAGCACTGCTGGCATCCTGGTGCAGAGTGCTGCCGATGCGCAGAAACTCGTTCGGGGGGCCACCAGTCTATATGTGCGTACCTTAGTTTTTCTTTGCTCTTAAAGTCCCCTTTGTCCCATCAGCAACGTCACTGCTTCCTCGTATACCAAACAGGTGGAGTTCATCATCCGCCGTATTCCGTTCGGCCGTGTGTTTGCCATCCGCCGGGACGCCGAAGGGCAGAGCCTCGGCATCGTTCAGGAAGGCCAGACTGCGGAGATTCGGGACGTGGTCCCCGGGAGCCTGGCAGCACGCCACGGGCTGTCTCCTCGGGCGCAAACCTGCGACAGTCTCTCCCTCACGAATTGGGTGCTGACAGAAATAAACGGTCGGCCGCTGAACCTTTTCTTCAAGGACGGCGAGGTGAGGGACCGTTTGAATGCGGTCGGCAAAGAGATCTCTATCCTGGTCCAACCGTTTGACTTGGTGCGGCAGTTAAAAAAACAGCTGAAGGCAATCCGAGGCTACAAAGATTACATTGTGCAGTGATCATCACTACGTGCTTTTCTAATTGGTATGGTCGACATTGGGACCTGTGAAGAGTGACTTGTAAATAAATAAGCATTAGAAAAACGCAGAGAGTGTTAAGACAGCGAGAAGTTTGAGACACGCATTGATAGAAAATGTGGGGCTAACTTAGTTGCACTTATTTACACTTAATATATAGTGATGCATACACTTACATGTTATCTTAAGCATTAGTTCCCGCACTTCTCACTTTCTTTTGTCCTCTCAAGTGTTTATCTAATACATATTTATGAATTATTTATAATGTCGAGTTGCAGTGCCCTATACACGCTGCAGCTTGCGAGCTGGTGAAGTTACGGAGCAAGCCATAGTGCTCTTTTGGCAGTAAATAATAATTTATTAACTAAATTGACTCAATATTATTAATATATAGTGTTGTGAGACTGAAATACATACTCTACAGTCAAGATAAGGAGCACTCTTTTGACAGTCGCTAAATTAAAAGTGTAATAATTTTTTTTGATGTGTATATTGCAAATTAATTTCAGACTTCTCAAAGATAATGCTGTAGTCTCTGCATGCTTTGCAATGAGGTTTATTCCATAGTTGGGTATAATCAGCAATTCGATGCAGTCTGTGTCTTGTGAGAGAAGATTCTCTTCAATCATCACCGTACTGTGTTATTTTTCTTTCTGCGTACGAGTCCTGCTGGGTTGGTACAAATTAAGCTCGTCTAGACTGCAAGATACCTCCGCCCCCATTCTATGGTGATGGATGAGGAATCTGCCAATCCACACGTTTTGCCAATAGTTATTTACTGTCAGGAATTGGCTTATGTAGGGGATTTCAGAAGAAATGGAGAGCACCGCTGTACTCCCGTCTGTGAATGCTAAACACCAGATCTGTCTGTCAGTGCCAAGGTTACTTACTACCTGATAGTGAACACCAACCGCAGGCCAGAACCACACATCTTGGTACTCGTTTTGTACGCCACTGCAGGTGTGAATCCCGGCGTGTGCCCGCTGTCAACGTGGCACGCCTTCCTTGCTTGAGCTATTGGGTGGGCACCATTCACCACCACAGACATCACCACCAACCACGCCACAGCAACCCTTTTTTTCTTTATTTCAAAAAAATTATGGTTTCCGTGCAGCACAGAGATTAGTGAACCAGCATGACGTCCTCTCCAGTTTAATACTGTATTTCTGATCCACATGGGCACATCGTGGTGTCACAGCAGAATATCAAAGTTCGAAAATGGAGATAGGGAAAATATGTGAGTAGAAAGATGGAAGGTAGTGTATTATCAGCCATCTTAATTAATGATATTTTGAATCCTGTTTTTAGGTGAATCCAAATCTGCAGTCAAGTCCTTTAGGTTTCTGTAAATCTCAAACCCAAATTTTAATCCATGCCACCACAAAATTGGTCTCTTAATAATAATAAAAAAAAAGTATTTTTTTTCCAGTGGAAATAAATTGAGAGCACAGCTACAAATAATACAAATAAGTTAATGCGCAAACTAAAGAAACAAGATTGTTCAACAGACAAAATAATACTAACATAAAAAACAAAAAATTGAAAATATGACATTACAATAATGATAATTTCTCTGAATAATATTTTTTACATTCCTGCATATAACATATTTTTTTTACTCCAAGTGTATAAATTTGCCCCAAAACTATAGTCATTTGCACAATAAAACAGTTTGAAAGTGCTTGAATTCAAATTTTTTTACTCTTAAAGAAAAATCATAGGTTTCTATTTGTTGTATATATTGTGAAGGTTTTTAAATTAACTCGGACACAGTTTTCTTAATGTTTTATATTAGTTTTATTACGAGACGATGCTCACACACGTATTCCGTGATTTAAGGACAAACATCCAAGATGCTTGATAGACGATTATAGTTCTCAAAAGGGTTCTAAACTAAAGTACTTTGCAGCACAATTATTTGTGGAATCATTTTGCAAAAACAGGTGCGCCAAATGTGACTTGAAAAGGGTTAATATAATTTTTTAATGCAGTGAATTGGACCGTGCGGTCATTGCTGGACTACTGCAACAAGTAAGCTAAGCGTACTTGCCAGAAGTGGTGTGCGCTACAAAAGTTATTCATAATTATGCTTGCGAAAATGCACAAGCCACTGCAAGTTTCCCAAATACTTGTTTGCTCTGCTTATCAAGAGATATTGAACAACTTTAGTAACACACTTGTTGCATTAGTGAATTATTTTGGAGTAGCTCTTTGTCCCCTTGCGCTAAAGGCTTGCCACAAAAACCATTAATTTATTTTATAGACTTTTCATGTCATTGTTCATACAGATTGTGAACAAATGCATTTTGAGTATATTGGCTGTCAAAATTGTGTTATTTTTATCTTGAACTGAGTAATGTATATAATATGATGGGTTGTGCATTTGTGTGTTTGAAAAATATGTTTTGTGGGAAACTGAGAAATGGAAATATTTTTGTACCCATTAATTTTTCCATGTTTATCTTGATTGATAGTTTTGTAGTTAAAAGAAAGTAAATATTGTTTCAGACTGTCAAATAGCTTTATATTGATGGGATCATTCATCAGTTCTGTGGACGTTACATAAGCCTAAAATATTTAAACCTTAGATATTAAATGAAATTCTAATTGTTGTTTACATTGGGTATAAGGGAGGGTTTTTTATTTCACTTTCTCCATTTTACATGATTATGAAATAATCTTAATATGCTTTTTTTTATCCTAAATCTTTAGAATTCTAACACTATTTCTGTCATGTGGATTTGAGTTTCAGTATTTCTGTAGCAAATGAAAAGTATTTTAGTGATAAACATATTTATATCAAAAGGGAAATTTGTCTTAGCACCAAGTTTGCTCTTCTTCTACGGTGTAAATAGAGCTCACGTGTACATTGGTCTCTATTCAGTGTTCTTGATGTTTGAAAATTAGGGTATTTTTCTAGGAGCGATTTCTTTACAGTATGTGATTAGTTGTAATTCAGGTGGGAAAACCTTGCTTGCAGTACTGGAAAGAAAGCAAAACTCCACAACATGTCAGTTTGTAAACTCTAAATCAGTGCCTTTGAACTTGCAGTAATGTAAGATTGCAGGCCCTTTGAGTAAGATTCTCGTAAAAACTCTAACATTATTAAAATATTTTGTTGGTTCTTAATGCATCTAACATTATTTACATATTTTGTTGATTGTTAATGCTTTAGCAAACAAATATTGGGCATTTTACCTCTCTCTCTCTCTCATATCAAAATTACACACATTTTAGGTTTTTAGTATTGATTAGAAATTATTAAACATGAGGCTAATGAGAAAAGTTTTATAAATGGCGGTTCATTACACCTTTTCTAATAGCAAGTTCCATAAATACTTGATAATATGTGTGTCATTTGAACATTTCCCCATCGTGAGTTAAAGTTGACAACGCCTAGTTTCGATGCCAAGTTCTACACTGTATAAAAGTTTATGGTGAAAATTTGTTTAAAGTGGTTTCTTATCTTATATTTATTTACATTGGATTTTTCTCCATCTACACTGGATACATTACACAGTTTCACCTGAGGAAGTGGACAGATTCCAAGCCCCGAAATGTGAAGTCTTGCTTACATGTTCTGTATTGAGGTTTTGTTACTGTCATGTTGCATCTTCTGGTGAAGATTTGTTTCACTATCCGGACTGAGTTTTTGTTGTTATTGTCTTGTTGTGTCCTTTGATGTTGGTTTTTAGTATTATAGTTTTTGATTTTTCTGTGGTTTTTGTCATTTAAATTTTTTAACCCTCTCCATAAACACTGACAAGGAAATTATTATTCCCACATTTATGTTAATTGTAGCTGTGTTATCTTGTATAAGTGTTCCTTTGAGTTGCTTCCATTGCTGCACCGTGTCCTCATATACTATTGGTGGTTTTGTTTGATTCGTTATTGCAATTTGTTGTGTTCGTAGAGTGTGGGGTTCACCAATTTTCTTGTTCAGTTTGATTGCCCGTCACTGCTGCTTCATTTTCTATTGACTGCTAGATTCATTCTGTAGATTTAGTGTTCTTTGTCTGAAATTCGTCTTGTTTTCCTTTTTGTCTTGTTCTTAGTTCTTAGGCTAATTTTCTGCAATGGTTACAGTCCATTTAAATGTTCGCAGAAATCTTGCAGCACAATTTCCTTTAAACCTTGAGGATAAAAACTTTTAGGTTTTAAAGATTTTACTTATATTAGTAGATATGTAGCAAAAATTAAAATTGACTGATGTTGGCAGCTTAACATTATTCACCATGTTGAAAAATAAGAATAAAATAAATACAGCTCTATTGAAAGGTACATTCCGGGTGTTTCCAAGCGACGCCTCACCTGGTCAGGCTTACCTTAGTAGATTCCCCTGCAGCTTCCCCCCACTTAAAAAGTTGGCTCTGATTTCAAAGAGAATGTTTAAATAGAATGCAAAATGAACGAAAATTATTTTTATTCACACCTAAGTAATAAACGGAAACAATTATTTGTGCAAGCGTACTAATTAGAAGGTACTTTACGCAGTAATACAGCACACGAGTAAATACGGTTACACACGGTTTTTGGGTTTTCTACTTGAGAATTAAATGCACAGTACATATTATTTATAAAACTATGTTTGTGCTGCTTGAGTGTAAGATCCTGCCAAGTGTCCGTAGTTTCAAAACATGTGCCTACGTCACATTAATTCTAATATAATTATTTACATTTGCGGAAGACTGAGATGTGGCGCCAAGTTGCACTGAACATCTTGTTTTTAAATGGCGTTCCTTAGTTTTCCATGGTTATTTTGCACAAGTGATATAAAACTTTTATATTCTTATTTTTGTTCACATCGTAGGAATATGCAAGTATCAATACAATTGTTTGAAGAATCTTGAGGCGTTAATCAACTTTAAATGTGAAAACTAGGGATGGGTCGAATAACAAAAAAATATCGGTTCCAGTATTCGGTTCTATTTTGAATACTTGCCTTTTGCTTGCAGCTTCATTAAACCAACGCAGGTAAAATTCATTAAATGTTTTATTTAATCTATGGAAGAATTGAACATTAACAAAGTGAAGATAAGATTTAATGTATACTGATATACTTGTTGTATTACATTTATTTAAGGTTAGTAAATATGTAACAAATTATTCTTTTTTTACATTAATGTGTGGGGGTTGTGATGTGTTTGGAAAATACCTTAATTAAATAACTCGTTGCACTAAAAGCCAAAACATTTTGGCCTGCTGTAGGATATCCCTAACCTACAGTCCGGTCGTTAAAAGAAGGGAAACAATCTGTGGCAGGCGGTTTTTTCTTTTTGCTTCTTTTTTGTGGTGACTGGTTGGCCCATGTCCTTTTTTTTTTTATGCAGTGACATGTTGGTGGGGTTTTTTTTTTTTTTTTTTGCCATGCTGGAATGTGACACCTCTAAAAATCCGCTTCGTCCCTTCTACTCCCCTTGCCTTTTTGGTTATCCTCTGCCTTACACGAAAGCTTGGAGGAATGTATCGGAAACAAAGAAGGCTTGGAGGAATGTATCGACCCGGCTAGCAGTGTTGCTTACAGGTGAGGGCTGAGTGATAAAGATAGAGAAGGGAGAGGAGTGGTTATTTAAGAGGGAGAGATGAGATAACAGACTGTTCCGCTACACTTCCCTCTCTAAACATAACCAAACAGTTTACGACTACCGCTAATTAATTAATTTTTTTTTCGTGTATGCACACCCCAGAAATTTTTTCCTTTATTTTGGGAAAAAAGAATGAGAACCGAGTAATTGTTAACCTAAAACCGGTTCTGAGTAAAACCTCAAGAACCGGTATAAATTGAAACCGAAGAACCGAACCTACCCATCNAAAACCGGTTCTGAGTAAAACCTCAAGAACCGGTATAAATTGAAACCGAAGAACCGAACCTACCCATCCCTAGTGGAAACATTACTTAGTAATTAAAAGGAATGTGGTGTTGGGTAATTTATTATCTGCTTCATGTACTTCATTGTGTAACTATAATCCATTCTCGGTTTCTTCTGACTTTCGAAACAAACCTTTGAATAATCACCCTAGGATTGTTTTTTAAAAAACTTGTATACCTGTTTGGACCTGTAAATGTGTGAATACCCCATTTTCGTGTGTTAGTGACTGTCTAGTGCTCTGANAACTTGTATACCTGTTTGGACCTGTAAATGTGTGAATACCCCATTTTCGTGTGTTAGTGACTGTCTAGTGCTCTGAATGTCAGCGTGAAGAAATTCAAGCAAGCGCGGGTAAACGGCGGCAGTAACTATGACTCTCTTGCATGATTCTAACCAGTTGCCTTCCCGTGGCCACCACCGTGCAATACCGAAAGGTGACTAGTTATCCTGCTGCCATTGTATTTATATGGTGTCAGTAGGATTGGTGGTCTAATTTCGGTTATTGTCTAAAGACCGGCTCTAGGCTCTTGTCGTGCTGTGAATTGCAGAGAGATTATTTTATTTTTGCGTTCCCCTCTGGTCGCGCCTCAGCCGCCACGAGCGAGAAGTTCCACTTGTTGTTCCTTGTTAATTTGCGACATGATGTTCACCTGTAGGTGGTGTAGCAGAGAGTTCGACACACCTAATGGCAGAGGCCTTCATGAGCTCCGTTCGCATCCTTCTGAATATGATGATGCCCTACCACCACCAGCCAAGGGTAGGGCACGTTGGCCTGATGAAGAGCTACAGCTGTTAGCGAGAGAAGAGTTTTGTCTCCCCCCTGGGGTGAGACATGTTGACATAGCGTTGGTGGCAGCTGTTCATGCTAAGGGTCTGTTTCTCAATCAAACTTTGATTCTATCGAGTCGCAGAGGAAGCTCCGGCGTTACAAGACTCTGATGGATGAGGTCAGGCGCGAAGACTTTCATAGCCCCTTCTCTCCTGTAACCAAGAGATGGTCGTCTGGGGCCACTTCCGTTCCCAGGCGTCGTACTGATGGATAGGCTGGTGACCCCTCGCAAGTGCAAGTTCCCTGTTGTGACCGTATCCACCAGCAGTTGGAGGAACTGTGTGTTGAGCTAGGTGAGGTGGATGCTAAGAGCTGTCCGAGTGAGTTGCTGTCTCGTGCTGTTGACTTGGCCATCCAGGGTCAGCCGGTGAGTGAGACTCTTGATCAATGGCTCAGGGAGTGTCCTCCTGTCAGGGATGAAGTCAGGCCCCTCCCCAGACCGAGGGACCCTCTTGTTGCGCGGTCACGTAATGAATTCCGCAAGTCGGAATACGCTACCATTCAAAATNCAGAGTAGGGGCTGCTTATCCTGATGGCGTCTCGGATTGGTGGTCTACACTGTTTTCCTCTGGAGAAGGTCTTCTCAATGAACCCTTGGTGTGTCCATATGACGAAGATCCATACAATCTGTCCGTCCTAATCTCTGAGGAAGAAGTGACAAGGGGCGCCATTCGCGGGCAGTCTTCACCTGGCCCCGACGGAATCTCGCTAAAGGACTGGCCAGCCATTCCCGATAAACTGAAGGCGATTCTTTTCAACATCTTTTTACTGACCAATGACCTTTCCGTCCTGGTTGCTCAAAGCTAGGACAGTGTTGATTCCAAAGACGACCACCCCTTCTGATCCAGGTGATTTCCGCCCCATCACCATTACCTCAGTGATTAGTCGCCACTTTGATAAGATCATCAGTCAGAGACTACAGACTGCTCTTCCCATCTCTCCTGAGCAACGAGCCTTCCTGAAACAGGATGGGATGGTGGAGAACTTGTCGCTGTTGTCTGAGGTGTTGGCCGACGCTTCTGAGCGGTTCCGGCCGCTGTATGTGGCCATTTTGGACGTCCGCAAGGCGTATGATGCGGTGCAACATCTGCCCCTGATCGTCTTGCGGGACAGAGGCGCNTGGCCATTTTGGACGTCCGCAAGGCGTATGATGCGGTGCAACATCTGCCCCTGATCGTCTTGCGGGACAGAGGCGCGCCATATACAGCGGTCCGGTATATCTGGGGCTTATACTCCCAGGCCACAACAACTCTACAGTTGCCAGGTGTGGTCACCCCTGATATACCAGTTCATCAAGGTGTTTGTCAGGGTGACCCCCTCTCTCCATTCCTCTTGAATCTTGTAATGGACGAGGCACTGTGTGGCCTGGTGGGTGCTGTTGGTTATACCGTTGGAGACCACCAGATTTCGAGGTTGGCATTTGCGGACGACATGATTTTTCTCGCCAACACCCGTGAAGGCCTCCAAATCAATCTTGCTCAGTTTGAGAGTTTTCTGGCGAAGTTTGGTCTTGTGCTTTCTCCGACAAAATCCCATTCTCTGGCGATGGTTCCGGTGGGTAAGACACTCAAGACGAAGATTTTGACGGAGCCTCTCGTCAGGGTCGGTGGCGTTGATCTGGCGCCTCTGGGAGTGGAGGAGGTCTGGAAGTATTTAGGCATCTCCTTCACTTCCAGGAGTGTCAGGTCTTTCAAGGCTGGCCTTGAGGAGCCTTTGAGACGGCTTACCTCTGCTCCTCTGAAACCATATCAGAGGATGGAGATCCTGCGAGTATTTCTGTTACCATCCTTTATCTACCAGCTGTCTTTCGCCCGAGTCACCAAGGGAATTTTAAAGGCCGTGGATGTCCTTATTAGGGCCTCCATACGTCAGTGGCTTAGACTTCCCAAAGATGTCGCGCTGGGTTTCTTCCATGCTCCTGTTTTGTCTGGGGCGTTGGGAGTTCCGTCTTTGTTAAAATCTGTTCCTTCGTGGAGCCTTGGTCAGATTAGAAATGTCTGTAAGTCCAACTATGCCCCTGTGTGAGACCTTTGCAAATTACCACATTTCTCTCGGAGGGTGGAATGGGCGGATAATGCCGCCGTGTTAAACGGGCAGGTCCTGGTCTCTTCCTCCAAAATCAAAACCTTTTGGCGTGCGGCTTGGTTAGGCTCGGTGGACGGTACCAATATGGAGCCCACCACCCCCTCTTCTACCATCTCAACTTCCTGGATTTCTCAGGGGGCCGGAGGGATCCCCTCGTCTGACTACATATCGTATGTGCAGTTGATCAGCAACAGTCTCCCTACGAAGGTGAGAACTAGCAGAGGGGTCCCTCTGGCTCCCTGCCTAAGTGCCGGGCTGGTTGTACTGATGCCGAAACCGCGTACCATGTGATGCAACAATGCCCTCGCACCCATGACGCGTGGATCTCGCGACACAATCATCTTGTGGGGGTGGTAGCTGACCATCTAGTCGATAAGGAATTCCAGGTACGTCGTGAATCGAGGTATAGGACCGCCGATGGACTGCGGAAACCTGACTTGGTAGTCTTTAAACCTGGTCAGGAATCCGCCTTCATCCTGCATGGTCAGGTCATTCAGTGTCGTGGGCTTAAGTGGTCCTTTGAGAAGAAGCGTGATCTTTANTAGCAGAGGGGTCCCTCTGGCTCCCTGCCTAAGTGCCGGGCTGGTTGTACTGATGCCGAAACCGCGTACCATGTGGTGCAACAATGCCCTCGCACCCATGACGCGTGGATCTCATGGCACAATCATCGTGTGGGGGTGGTAGCTGACCATCTAGTCGATAAGGGTTTCCAGGTACGTCGTGAACCGAGGATATAGGACCGCAGATGGACTGCGGAAACCTGACTTGGTAGTCTTTAAACCTGGTCAGGAATCCGCCTTCATCCTGCATGGTCAGGTTGTTCAGTGTCGTGGGCTTAAGTGGTCCTTTAAGAAAAAGCGTGATCATTATGAAAACAACAAGGACAGGTTAGTGGGGGAGGAGTCTGGGGTGGCTGGGGTGACCGTGCTCCCGATCACGGTTTCATGGAAGGGTGTGTGGTTTTCCCAGTCACTCTCTTCCCTCAGGGACCTCGGCTTGAGTGAGACTTTTCTGCGGTCCGTGCCTACCCGCACTCTCTTCGGGTCGCTCATGTGTTGGCGACGTTCCTGCCGCTCTACCAAGCAGGGAACTCGTGTCACGTGATCTCCGTGGTCTTCGGACCTTTCCTTTGGTTCTTTTGTTTAAGTTCAATTGGTATGATGATGGGTGGATTGCCTTGCCCGGTAATTTATCAATAATGTGTGTTCTGAGAGTTTATTATGTTTGTTTAATTGTGTTAGTCTGGTGGGCCTTGCATTCGCCAGCCGGTTGTTGTTAACCAAAGGGACGAGCATTTCCTCCCCTTGTGGGTCCGAGGGCGTGGGTGACAGCCACTACCTTGGGCCCGCGGGGGCGAGCGACAGCTAGCAGCGCTTTGTTGGGGGGGGGG
>NQII01003961.1:131843-143180 GCA_002778355.1 Clitarchus hookeri
GACCACTCCTATGCGAGGGAGTGCCCCCTTGCAATAGGCCTGTGTGTCTTGGTTTTTAAGGCAATCTTTTTCGGAGTCTATAGGTCCTGTCCTTTCTTTTTCATCATCAAGAAATGTGGGTTTTCTATCTTCCCCCTCCTGACTGACTTCCTTTGATCGCCTCTCCCACCGGCTGACGTCTGCTCGGCCTTGGACCTATATTACCATTCTTAGTTGCTATCATTTACCTATCCTTATCCGGCAAATGCAAGGTTTTGTTTTCTACACCCTACATCTATTATATTTGTTACCAATTGGCAAGAATTCCTGAAAATAGCCAAATGCCTCGTCATCTAATTAGTGACGCGCATGAATGGATGTCTGTGTACTGAACAAATTTGGTGTGTCTACTTACTTCCTCCCACGTGCTGGACACATTCAATATTGAATTTCCCACGCTGCCACCTCTCGTGATTTTCGCAGTTGGCAGAACTGCATCCAGTGCTGAATCACAGAACTGGCAACCCTGGGCCGCCGAGAGAATGCCAGTTGTTTGTGAACCATCATGGTGGTGAATAGTGTCAATTGGGCAGCCTCACTTCCAATCAATGTTTTAGTATCTTTTATAACTTTTACGTTGTATTCAATACAAAATTAAAAACCTTGAGCGCAGCGATGTGTTTGAAATGGCTAGTAAGAAATAGTTCATAGTTAAAATATTGTTTTAACTCAGTGTTTTTGTTTGTTATTTGTAAATTAAACATTCCCTATTGATTTAAGTAGCATTGATGAAAATACTTTTCATTGTTACTGATAAAAATATCAGCTCAAAATTTGGTGCTTACACCCTAAGGTGGGGTTTTTTTTTTTTTTTTTTTTTTNTTTTTTTTTTTAATAGGCCGCGCTATCTCTCTCTCTCTTTCTCTCGTGCACTTTCTTGTGAAGATTTTGCAACGCTACCAGTAGCAGGGAAACTATACATGTTTTCAATTTTAGCACATTTCATACTCAGTAAAGCAGAAGTACAGCAAAAATAATGATGATTTTTAAATTTGTAATTTAAAACTTAACACAAGATTTTAATGTTTCTATGCTTATTATATTTGTAATGGTGGGACGGTTACTAATCAGAAGTTGGCAGAAATGGCGAGACATGATACGGCGTGTTGCTTTTTTGCTGAACAAAGTGTTAATTTTTCTTCCTTCGAAAAATATTTAAAATTGCGACATCAAGTTTGTACAGGTGTTTTTTAAACTTACCTAGGCAAGTTACAATGTGATAAATCTGTTTTTCCACGACAGGAATAAATATACTGTAACGTATGTCATGTCCGCTGCGTGTGAGAGGGTATTGTGCGCCGTAGTCATTGCGCTCGCTGGGTCAGTGTGTGTGTGTGTGTGTGTGGTTGCAAATATTGGGTGTGCGAAATTTGTACTTTGTAACCGTAGACTGTTTTATGAGTAATTATTTGAAAGTCACGTCTGTTTATTTATCAACTTTGTAACTTTTTCTGAGGTGTTTGTGGAACACAAATATGTAATGTGCTTAAGTTTCTGTGATTTGAATGTTTGCCACAATCCCATCAATTCACTAAGCCCAGCCAGAAAAATTTTAAATTATATAATTTATATTTTAATAATTAAATAAACCTAGTAAAAAGTAAGTGCCTATGCAAAGAATATGTGTGGAATAAAGGTAACGGTATGCCTATTTGTGTGCATGTTCACCGCTATATTTTAAGTTTGTCACTGCTGCATACAAAAAATAAGCAACTCAATTTGCATGCTTGAATTTACTATCTTTTTCGTTTGACTAGTTACTCCTTCATTTTAATATTTACTAGCTAACCAGTCCGGCTTCGCCTGGGTACAATTGAGTTTTACAGTGATACACTAATAAATAAATCAGGAAAAGACAATTAATTTATGTGAAAACAGAATTATAAAATTGTACTATGTTGCCCTAGGTTTTTGACCAATTATGGCAACCCAAAAGGAAGAAAATATTTTTTATCCGATAGCCAAGAAGTAGAGTATTGTTTTTGGAGTGTATCTGTGCAACTATCGCGTAGTTACCACATTTCCGCTTTCCAGCGCAGATGTATGAATATCAAAATGTGAGTTTCATCAAGTTGTAGCTTTAGAAATAAGTGTGCCTAGGTACTACTTTTTGCGCTTGGCTGAGGGATCTTAATCGATCACCAAATATAAGCAACGTTCCCAGCTGCACAAATTTGGATGGGTGACTGTTTAGTGGCATAACATCTGAGCGCTTCCGGGCTTCGGAGGACACGTTATATATTTGGTCCCGGTTGTTATCGATTGATAGCAGTCGTTAAGCCATTTCAGAGGTCCTTGGGCGGCCTGATAAACTCTGACACCAGAGGAAAACAAACATTTCGGTTACGTTCCCAGCCGTTGCAGAATTACGTTTTGCTGTTATTCCACAGGACCCGTACAATTTACCGGGATAAAAAGTATCCTATATCCTATTCCAGGACCTGAAGTGCATACATACCAAATTTCATCAAAATCCGTTCAGCCGTTATGGAGCTGAGTGGTAACACACACACACACACACAGACTTTTGCATTTATAATATTATAGTAGGATTCCAACTGAGGCCATCCTTTTAACGAAATAACCCAACATATCAATAAAAAGAGGTTAGGTAAATACTACAGTTCTTTCCCCCACAGTTGTAACAGGGTTTAAGACAGTCACTGCATAATATTAACATGTATTATGAATAATGTTATGTTAACAATATACAAAACAATAACCATAAGAACCATTGTCAATACAGACATTGTTAAAAAGTCATAAAACTGACCTTATAGGTCTAAATTGTAAAAATTCATATGTAATAATTTTTTAAGTATGACAGAATTCTTTGAACAGCTGAAAATGGTAAACGAAGCATTTGGCAGTTAAAATTTAGAAGTCACATGGCAGTGTGTATGTTTACATGTAGCCGAAGGGTACGTAATTGGCAATGAAAAGTATAACTTTAGCAGGGCTTCAAAAAAGTGTGAAGTAACCGTGATTAGAGATAGTGTGGTTTACTGTTTTGGTTGTAGTAGAAGCGAGATTTTGACATTGATTCTCAGTCCCAGTTCTCAGTGCCAAGAACCGGCAACTGGAACCGACCCATCCTTGTTTCTCAAATTATGAATTGAAAATAGTACATAAGCACTATAGTAAGTCATACTTGTCTCAAATGTTCCTATGTACTATGAATTCTGCTCTTTTCAAACAGTCACTGTTGCAAGATAACGTTGTGCTGCGTCATACATCTCTTCTGTTGCATTGGGGCAGCGGTGGCGCAGTGTCCAGGACGCTCGCCTCCCACCACGGCGATCCGGGTTCGATCCCCGGCGGGTTTCACCCCCGGATTTTCGCATGTGAGAATCGTGCTGGACGATGCCGCTTGCCGGCGGGCTTTCTTGGGGTACTCCCATTTCCGCCGCCCTTGAATTCCACCGCCACTCCATTCTAGGGTTTCATTTCTGTCATGCCCGGGGATGACGGTCACCTACGGGTCCCAGCTGGAAAGACNATCAAGAAATGTGGGTTTTCTATCTTCCCCCTCCTGACTTCCTTTGATCGCCTCTCCCACCGGCTGACGTCTGCTCGGCCTTGGACCTATATTACCAATCTTAGTTGCTATCATTTACCTATCCTTATCCGGCAAATGCAAGGTTTTGTTCTCTACACCCTACATCTAATATATTTGTTACCAATTGGCAAGAATTCCTGAAAATAGCCAAATGCCTAGTCATCTAATTAGTGACGCGCATGAATGGATGTCTGTGTACTGAACAAATTTGGTGTGTCTACTTACTTCCTCCCACGTGCTGGACACCTCTCGTGATTTTCGCAGTTGGCAGAACTGCATCCAGTGCTGAATCGCAGAACTGGCAACCCTGGGCCGCCGAGAGAATGCCAGTTGTTCGTGAAGAATCATGGTGGTGAATAGTGTCAATTGGGCAGTCTCACTTCCAATCAATGTTTTAGTATCTTTTATAACTTGTAACTTTTACTTTGTATTCAATACAAAATTAAAAACAGTGAGCGCAGTGATGTGTTTGCAATGGCTAGTAAGAAATAGTTCATAGTTAAAATATTGTTTTAACCCAGTTTCTTGGTTTGTTATTTGTAAATTAAACATTCCCTATTGATTTAGGTAGCACTGATGAAAATGTGTTTCATTGTTACATACTGATAAAAATATCAGCTCAAAATTTGGTGCTTACACCCTAGTATTTTTTTTTTTTTAGAAAGAAATTTGAATAGGCCGAGCTGTCTCTCACTCGTTCTCTCTCGCTTCTTCTCTCACCCTATGTATCTTTCTCTCTCTCCCTCTCTCTTCATCTCTTTCTCTCTCTCTTTCTGTCTCTCTTTCTCTCTCTCTTCCTCTCTTTCTTCCTCTCTCTCTCTCTCTTCCTCTCTCTCTCTCTTCCTCTCTCTCTCTCTTCCTCTCTCTCTCTCTTCCTCTCTCTCTCTCTCTTCCTCTCTCTCTCTTCCTCTCTCCCTCTTCCTCTATCTCTCTTTCTCTCTCTCGTGCACTTTCTTGTGAAAGTTTTGCGATGCTACCAGTAGCAGGGAAACTATACATGTTTTCAATTTTAGCATATTTCATAGTCAGTACAGCAGAAGTACAGCAAAAATTATGATTTTTAAATATGTCATTTAAAACTTAACCCAAGTTTTTAATGTTTCTATACTTATTATATTTGTAATGGTGGGACGGTTACTAATCAGAAGTTGGCAGAAATGGCGAGACATGACACGGCGTGTTGCTTTTTGCTGAACAAAGTGTTAATTTTTCTTTCTTCTAAAAATATTTAAAATTGCGACATCAAGTTTGTACAGGTGTTTTTTAAACTTACCTAGGCAAGTTACAATGTGACAAATCTGTTTTTCCACGACAGGAATAAATATACTGTAACGCTGCGTGTGAAAGGGTATTGTGCGCCGTAGTCATTGCGCTCGCTGGGTCAGTGTGTGTGTGTGTGTGTGGTTGCAAATATTGGGTGTGCGAAATTTGTACTTTGTAACCATAGACTGTTTTATGACTAATTATTTGAAAGTCACGTCTGTTTATTTATCAACTTTGTAACTTTTTCTGAGGTGTTTGTGGAACACAAATATGTAATGTGCTTAAGTTTCTGTGATTTGAATGTTTGCCACAATCCCATCAATTCACTAAGCTCAGTCAGAAAATTTTTAAATTATATAATTTATATTTTAATAATTAAATAAACCTAATTATAATTAAATAAACCTAGTAAAAAGTACGTGCCTATGCAAAGAATATGTGTGGAATAAAGGTAACGGTATGTCTATTTGTGTGCATGTTCACCACTATATTTTAAGTTTGTCACTGCTACGTACAAAAAATGAGCAACTCAATTTGCATGCTTGAATTTACTATCTTTTTCGTTTGACTAGTTACTCCTTCATTTTAATATTTACTAGCGAACCAGTCCGGCTTCGCCCAGGTACAATTGAGTTTTACAGTGATGCACTAACAAATAAATTAGGAAAAGACAATTAATTTATGTGAAAACAGAATTATAAAATTATACTATGTTGCCCTAGGTTTTTAACCAATTACGGCAACCCAAAAGGAAGAAAATATTTTTACTCGATAGCTAAGAAGTAGGGTATTGTTTTTGGAGTGTATATGCGCAACTATCGCGTAGTTACCACATTTCCGCTTTCCAGCGTCGATGCATGAAAAACAAAACGTGAGATTCATCAAGTTGTAGCTTTAAAAATAAGTGTGCCTAGGTACTACTGTTTGCGCTTGGCTGAGGGATCTTAATCGATCACCAAAGTTAAGCAACGTTCCCAGCGGCATACATTTGGATGGGTGACCGTTTAGTGGCATAACATCTGAGCACTTCCGGGCTTCGGAGGGCACGTTAAATATTCTGTTCCGGTTGTTATTGTTTGATAGCAGTCGTTAAGCTATTTCAGAGGTTCTTGGGTGGCGTAATAAACTCTGACACCAGAGGAAAAAAATATTTCTGTCACATTCCCAGTTTTTGCAGAATTACGTTTTCTTGTTATTCCACAGTAACCGTAAAATTTTCCGGGATAAACAGTATCATATGTCCTATTCCAGGACCTAAAGTACCTACGTACCAAATGTCATCAGAATCCGTTCAGCCGTTATGGAGCTGAGTGGTAACAAACACACACACACACACACAGACTTGCGCATTTATAATATTATAGTAGGATTCCAACTGAGGCCATCCTTATAACGAAATAACCCAACATATCAATAACAAGAGGTTACGTAAATACTACAGTTCTTTCCCCCACAGTTGTAACAGGGTTTAAGATGGTCACGGCATAATATTAACATGTATTATGTGTAATGTTATGTTAACAATATGCAAAACAATAACCATAAGAACCGTTGTCAATACAGACAATGTTAAAAAGTCATAAAACTGACCTAAATATGATTATAGGTCTGAATTGTAAAAATTCATATGTAATGATTTTTTAAGTAAGACAGAATTCTTTGAACAGCTGAAAACGGTAAACGAAGCATTTGACAGTTAAAATTTAGAAGTCACATGGCAGTGTGTATGTTTACATGTAGCGGAAGGGTACGTAATTGGCAACGCAAAGTATAACTTTAGCAGGGCTTCAAAAAAGTGTGAAGTAACCGTGATTAGAGATAGTGTGGTTTACTGTTTCGGTTGTAGTAGAAGCGAGATTTTGACATTGATTCTCAGTCCCAGTTCTCAGTGCCAAGAACCGGCAACTGGAACCGACCCATCCTTGTTTCTCAAATTATGAATTGAAAATAGTACATAAGCACTATAATAAGTCATACTTGTCTCAAATGTTCCTATGTACTATGAATTCTGCTCTTTTCAAACAGTCACTGTTGCAAGATAACGTTGTGCTGCGTCATACATCACTTCTGTTGCATTGGGGCAGCGGTGGCGCAGTGTCCAGGACGCTCGCCTCCCACCACGGCGATCCGGGTTCGATCCCCGGCGGGTTTCACCCCCGGATTTTCGCATGTGAGAATCGTGCTGGACGATGCCGCTTGCCGGCGGGCTTTCTTGGGGTACTCCCATTTCCGCCGCCCTTGAATTCCACCGCCACTCCATTCTAGGGTCTCATTTCTGTCATGCCCGGGGATGACGGTCACCTACGGGTCCCAGCTGGAAAGACCGACACTGCATTATAATTACCACATAGTTGCGTTGCAAGCACTGTTTTCCTTCTTTTAGGGTAATGCGTCTTCCTTTGTTGCTTACACCGTTTTTTCACCCATGTACTTTGTGCTACAGTTTCTCTTCTGATATTTTCAGTATTTTTTTCATACATACTCATTCTGAAGTTATATGCATTGAAATTAAATTGCTTTGCTACACGAGGTGTGCATCTAATAAGAATCTCATCTGCTCAAGAATAAATTATTGAGTACTATTTTTTTAGTATATATGTATCTCCACTGCAAATTTGTCCACGTATGCTATTACCGTGTTATTAGTCCATATGTATGTGTTAATATTTTTATACGACAGTATTTCTGCTTCGATAGAAATTCCTGAACTACAATATGGTCTGATAGTCAAATAAAAGACTGTAATTATATAAATTATCTAACATAATGTAACATTATGTAAGGGGCTGAAATATACTGTATCTCATGAAGTAGTGTAATCTTCCTAACAGTTGTATTTCAGTGGATCGAGATCTGATGCAGCTGGTAAGGACTCAAACCGTGACCTTACGAATGTGAGATGGGTGTTGGAGATTGCCCGCGTTGCATGCTTGTGGAGGACGTTGTGGGGAGAAATAACTCGTTGCATGTCCTGGCAGATGTCCTGGCTTAGTTTTGTTGCTGCAAGCCACTCACAGCCAGTCCACTAACTCCTTTCTTGCTGCATGTAAATCCATTGCAATTTCTTTTAAAATGGTAACTTATGTTTTGTACCTAATAATTTCAGCATGTAATTAATTTTTGTCGCTGCAGAATGCGATGACGGAACATGATAAGGCTCGAGCTGTATGTGTAATTTACACCATGAGCATGTAGTGACTCGTCCAAAGTTGAGGAGAAATTAAAATAAATTAATTGCATCCATAGGAAAATGAAATTTATATTTTGAGTAATCTGCGTAAGGTGCAGAAATCTTGAAGGGGTGGTTAGTTTGAACAGAATATACTTTCCAAGCATTGGTCTAGGATGTGGAGATTGTTTTAAGCAACTCTTGTGAAAATGGATTATCAAATGTGCTCATTCTTCTCTCTGTTAAAAATGTGGCACCAAAGTGATGTTCTTATAGTCATGTTTCCTCCCCATTCATGTCTTGTAGAATTTTTTTAGCCTGAACCATTTTGTGTAAATTATGTAAGTGCAATAATAATTGTTGAGTGAGTGAAGCGGTATGTGTTGCTAGAAAATTTTATTCAGTTAATATTTCTAAGTCCTTATAGCCAAAGCTGGACAAATGAAGACAATATTAAATATTAAAAGTGTAATAATTGTATTAAATATTATAATTATGATGGTAGAAGTCTAATATTGTATACAGATATTAGGAGCATCTTAAGTATTGGGTCTCGTGCCTAAAACTTATTGTTTCTGTGATAAAAATTGCTTTTTAAATTGTACAGTAGTAGTGGTGTATTTGGTGACTGGCATATTTTTGAAGCAGTAACAACAGCAGAATTAAAATGTTAAAAAAATAATTTCAAGAGCAGCTACTGTAACATTTTAACACACTGCAGCTCACATCCAGTTATTTCCATTGTAATTTTGTATGTTAACATGGATTTGTGCCTTTAACAGAATGTCTTAAGGGTATAAATGAACTCTTAAGGGAAATTCCTTTGTACATTAACTACAGTCTGAGTGACAAACTGTAGAATACAAGTGTAGGAAAAAAAATTCTTAATACCTAATTTAGGTATTGGTTGGTTGGAACATTTGAAAAACATGTCAGGCTTTACAAACTTTAAGTAAAGTAAGTAATTAATTGATTTTCTTATATTGTTGCACATCAGTGTTGCTTACCNTATTGTTGCACACTTAAGCTGATCAAAAGTGGTTCAAGCACAATATTGGTTCTGTAAATTGTTTTTGCTAAATTAACAATTTTTTTTAAATTGCTTATGTACAAATTTTAATTTTGATAATGAAACTGCACTACTGGTTCACGTATAGCTGTCGACACAAGTTTTGCACCTTTTGACGAACCGTCATACACTCTAGGGATCCTGTTCTCGTATGCATCTCATATTGCTATCTTACACCTACTTTCCTTTCAATTTCTCGCTGCCTGTTGGTAAGGCCATAGCGGCTGGAGCGCTCACCTCCCACCACGGAAAACCACCTGCGATGCCCAGCAGGGTCGCTTCCGGATTTTTTTCGCACGTGGGAATCGTGCCGGACGATGTCGCTGGTCTGTGGGTTTTCTCTGGGATGTCCTGTTTTCCCCGCCCTTGTATTGTGGTGCTGCTGCATTCTCGCCTTGCTTCACCTTCGTCGGCTTTCAAGACCTCGATGTCAAGAGCCTCCCGAACCTCTCTCCTCCATTCTCCGCTGCCTTTTTATTGCATTTTGCTTGAAGGTTCAGTTGTTAGTCCAGTCAGCTGCCCCCATGGAGTCTAACTATGTTGATGTCCGGCACGATTCCCACGTGCGAAAAGCGAAAATCCGGACGCGACCCTGCTGGGCATCACAGCTGGTTCGCCGTGTGTAATTGATGGTTGTGATGTCACAATATATTTGCCTTATTAACACATGTCTGTAGACATGTCTCTCAATATACTTACATCTGAAGTTTTAATTTGAAACTTATAGACGTAAGTACATCGAGCAATGGGTTTCAATTCACTTAAGTTCAACATACCCATTGACTACTAGGTAATTTAGTTTTTGTAAATACCGCCTCATTGTTTTTGCGAGAACTTTATGGGTTTATCAGGTTGTTACCACTGGTTTGGCTGCTCCACTTCCTGGGTATCTCAGGCGCGCGCTCTCTCTCTCTCTCTCTCTCTCTCTCTCATTCACAGCATTCTGGGTAGTTGGAGGAAAGGTCAGTAACGTTTCACATATAACTGTCTCGCACACTCTTTTCAGGTGATTATGGAATGTTCTTTAAAACAATTTTCCATCGTGCATCTTTTTTCTGCCTCCTGACACTGGTTTAAAATTAATTTGCAATCTCTCATATTTTCCTTTCACACCATCTATGGAGGAAATGGAAGCACCTAACACGAAGTGTTGCAACTGGTGCAGACTTTGGTTTCACCCACACACATTTTTGTTTCACGTCACTCATTCTCTTGGTTATCTTTGAGTGCTTCGCTGTTTCACAACACAGAAACACAATAATGGTATTGTACTAAAACATCGCACCGTTCTCTGAATCAGTTTTACTGTGTGGTGTACAACACTGTAACAAATTTTCTAAGGTGAATCCAGGTTCGTATATGCTGGAGGTCTTAATGAAATTTTAAAAAAAAACTAAGTGTAATTTTGTGATATGTTTACAGTGTTATACAATTGCAATACACAGGATGTCCACCATACTGGAAATGTGCGGGAATGTATAGGAAAGACGTTCTGTATTGGAAATTAAAATGATGGTCGCCATTTACAATGTTAGGAAACATGTCCCAGAAAAATAAGTGCTGTTGCAACATTATTCTTTGCAAATCACCAAAACCTGCAATGAGCATATGTGCATATACTAAACTGCATACCGTAACATTACTATGTCAGGATAAGAAATGGTGGGGTACGGAGGTTGCAGTACAGTCCGTGTTTATTAGTTTCAGCTCGCAAAAACACGTCGGACCTGGCCTCTGCTTTGTCGTGATGTACGCAACCAGTGTCATAAAGCGTGCGAGAATTCTCATAAACATAAAAGTATTTTATAATTTAGTCCTAATCACAATACTTTTACCAACTGATGGCAATTTAATTGTACTCATTAATTAAAATATTCTATCCAAATGTCTATTACTACACGTTTGCATTGTTAAAATGTCCATCACCAACGAAACCAGTTCCACATTCTCAATGGTCCCGACGGGTCTGTCCCAGTCGCTGCTCTCCCAATAGTCGCGCTCCATAGCAGTCACTTTCACTCGCTGGCCACCAGTCGTCTCGAGAGATCCACCCACGTCACGTAACAGGCGTTCAAGACTCTCCGACACAGAGGCACGCTGCAGCTTCTATAGCCGAGATGACCTGTTGTTTGCGCCCTGAGTCGCACCGATGGAGGCGAGCAGAGACAATTAGTGCAATGGCTCCCAAGTTTATCAACTCTTCCAGCAGGCGAGTGCAGCGCACACCCCCCCCCCCTC